>JAHWFP010066429.1:794-26116 GCA_023313725.1 Lithobius niger
CTCTCTTTCTCTCTCCCTCCCTCCCTCTTATATCTCGCCCTCTCATTTTCTCTCTCGCTTATTCTCTTTCTCTCATTGTCTCTCTCCTTTCCTCTCTATGATTATCTATCTCTCCCTCTCTGATGTCATTGCTTAATTTTTCGAAAGCAAGTCTGTCATCTGAAATTTCTTACAATCCAAGCTAATTATAACATCCTTACCGATGTACCTGTTGTGATGTTAGCTTTATTGGTGTTTTTGTCAACATGCACCGAGTATAATTATCTTCTTTCCCCCCCCCCCCCCCCGCCTCCCCGCCGATTCACTAATACATAATAAACATGAACTGACTGTAGGCAGTTTCCACTGTCAAACCGTAAAAATTATAGTCAATAAAATTTTGTCTTTCAATCGCACATTTTGTTCAGCAAAATATCATGCTAAGTGTAGCCACGAACAATGCGTTTTTTTTTAATTAACAAAATATGCGTAAGCCTGATAGTTAGGTGCCCCAGAATTTGCGCTATATTGTCCATTCCCCATGAAAAAGAAAAGTTAATACCGTAAATGGCCTATTAACAGCCCTGGCAAAGCTACGGCCCACCTGCCTAGAGGCTTGCACACAGTTATGGCTGGACCAATGCAGGGGTACGAGTGTGTGAGCTTTTAAAGTTGAGCAACCTCGTATTGTATGACTAGTAAACAACAAACATACACCCGTCGTATTATCCGGGAACTGCAGTGAACCACAATGGCGGGATTACAGCGACGAGAGCACGTTTATTTGAATTCATAATAGCAGCGTCCTTCTCCTTATTAGCATAACACCGGTAGTCATTAAAAAAGCAAACAACAACAATAAGTGCTAGTTAGTGCTAAATTAGTGGGTGTTTACAAATCGCAAGATTTTTGTCAAACACGGATTAAAGGCGCCTCTTCACCTTTCCAAGTCCTAGATGCAGCTCCGTAAAATCTTCGAGCAGTATAAAGAAAATAGCGGTAAATAAAAAATGGAACAACACTATTCGCAGCAGCGCCGTGATTTTCATAACTAAAACTAGATCACGTGACCAACATCAGCATATTGGAATCTGGAACGTGGATTCTGTGTTTAGAATATGGGCAACACTATTGAAATGTTGAACAAGCATTAAGAGGGAATAAATTCACTGATAGGTAAGTATCAGAAGTTTGAGCTTAAGCATATAGCTGCTGACAAGAACAATGATGGTCATAGTGATTTTGTTGGATTTTAATGAATGATGATTTTTGCTATAACACATTCTCCTGTAAGCATCGAATTACCCCGCATTGCCCTGAATAAGGAAGGTGGCAGAATATTCTTTATGGTAAAAGTGCGCTCAAAATATGCACCTTGGTTTGTTTTCACCACTGATCGTTCTGTCATAGCCTGCGACAGTGCTTTCTGACCCTCCGAGAGTACTGCAACATTTCTTTCTTCTGCGGGAGGTATGTCTGAAGAATAGCACGGGTGTTCTAAATCAGAACGATTTCTAACGATTGCAAATGGCGCATATGCAAATGTTGGACTATGGCTGTCCCGAGTGGCGAATGTAGCTCAGTTGGAACGTCTTCCCCGTACTTGTGGTTCAAAGAAGACGGGTTGAAGAAGACGGGTTAGCTTAATCTGCCATGTGCCGGTCTTTCCGGAGGGCTGGCACAAAAATACTTTACAGTACAAGGAGACCTTCCTTACATGAGTATATTGCTCGGTGAGCTGCTTGTTAAGTCACAACCAACTAGCAAACTGAGTAAGTCGTGTAGCAGGCTGTCACACGAAATACAACTCGCTGTCGCACACCACGAAGCCAACACTTCGCGGTGCACCTTGCTATTACGTATAGCAACAGTGCTCTCGGCGAATAACTGAAACCCAGCTGGAATTCGAGCATCGGTCGCTAAGTGGAAACGTGGCCAACTGCTTAAAAGAGTTGGCACCGATTCTTGCACACGGCCCGTTACTGACTGCATAATTCCTTGGCAGGAGTACATTATTTAGGATCATATAAATACAGCTGGTCTGGACTCAGTCTTCAGTTGGTGGTCCTTCCTACCAAGTAGGACCCTCTAGACTGGGTAGGGCTGGCATAACTAGCCTTGCTGCTGGCACCTGATATGTAATCCTCTCCGCATACTCCCCTAGATGGGCAGCAGAGACGAATTTGGAATTGAGTGAAAACTTAAATCTGACTGTTTTGCTGAGTACTTAAAGTAGGAGTAGCCTAGGCAATTAAATTATAATAAATACGTTATTATTTTGCGTACTTCCGATTCAGTTGATTCAGACTCCAGCCACGGTACTGTTTCATCTTGGAGTAAGTAGCCTAGTTTAGTAACTTGGCTCCATCCCTAATAACTAAAATGGGCCATTGTTGCAGCTTTAGATTGCATTTAAAAGGACATACAGTCTCATTATATTCGTGCATCCTGCGCAAAATAACCTTTGCAACATTCACACAGGTTAGACAGAGTGAATGTACCAAAACCGTTTCTCACGATGGGAAAGATAGGAAAATGAATTCCTTTACAACATTTACACGCGGCTGAAGTAATGTTGCAAAGCGTAACCGTACATGAAAGCTAACAGGGAGGAATGTACCTTTAATTCAACAGTAAATAGTGCATTCATTCTTTAAGTTTTCTGTAAGGATTGAACAGGCAAACTTATAAGACATTATACCATATATAGTAAGACTGCATTCAAATATACATCGGGCTACCTTACCGCCGTAGTGAAAATTGGCTTATCCAGCCAACCGAAAACCCAAATATTTTTAATATTTAAGATTGGAATTTCAATTTCGAAACCGTGAATTTCACGCATCAAATTTCCCAAGCCTTAAAATTTCGACTAAATCAAAACAAAATTGCGATTTATTGCGTCCCAAACAGACAGACAATTCTTTTTTTACTTTAATATTGTAAAAAAAAAGAATAGCATTTAAACAAAAGTGAATAGTATTTTGTTTTCGTTTTTTTTCCCCCTCTTCTCTGCATGCAACGTAAGTAAACGTAGGTAACGCAAACGCAAAGCTCCGGATGCAAAATAAAATAAGTTTTACTCAAAAATAAAAACGATTCGGAATTGAGGTAGCCTAGTTTTGTTTGTGGGCCAAAGTCTTGACCTAGGTAGCAAAGGATGACGAGGCCTGGGTTCGTAGCTGACTTCTAATGCGAGCGAACGCGAGGGGCTATTTTTAGAACGAGCGATCGATACGCGCGCGCCCAGGTTAGTGGATTGACGTCACACGATCGGGCATGCGCACTCGACACCACCTAGTTCCCATTCATTGTTTGTGCTAAACAATGGCGGCCAAGGCGTTCATTGACGCCCGACTGCCATTGCAGTTTTTTTTTCGGACCTGGCGTTGCAAAAAAAAAAAAGCCGATGCAAACCTTCTGGAATTTGCAAGAATGTATTTAGAATATGCGTTCTCGTAAACGGCCTCTACTAAAGCATAATAAAAATCCAAAACTGAATTTCCACATTCACAACCACAGTTACGGGGCAATCGAAGGTTGCCATGGCAACAGCGCTCCCAAGCTTTCAATGAATCTCGTTGCCCGTTCAATATTTCTAGCTGACAACGGCACTGGGGATGTTGTGACGTCAATGCTCTAAAAATAGACGACCAGCGTTGCTAAGGCGACCTCGAATGTGGAGCAGGGTCTATAACCTTTAGTGGAAGTTGGGCCAAGAAAACAAATAAGAAAGAAAATAACCCTTTGATGCCTCAAGAGAAGATAGCATTGTGGAAAAAGTAAACGTTCCTTTCCACAATGCAACGAATATTATTGTACTTCGTAATGAGCCACAGAAGTTGCATTAATGCAATGCATTTGTTTTAAGCAATGCGTATAACGGTGCATGCATGAAGTGCATTTAACTTGCATAGCTTTTAGTAAGCGCATTGCATTCCGCGTAAAGCTTACATTCTGTATCATTGCGCTTAAGCTGGCCTGCTTACGCAAAACTGCATAAAATTAATGCATGTTAAGAAACAACACATGCATTATTAATTACGCCTATATCCTCGTAAAATACTGAAAAGTACTTCTTTAAAACGCAACAGAAGCTGACATTTCATTTCAATAATGTGCATAGCTCCAAAGTGTGCTCGAAGCTAACTCAAGCTTTACATAATCGCACGATTTCGTAAATGTGTAGTTTTTAGAATAAACACCCTCAATAATTTAGGTAACATTCTACAGTAGTGCTATGCACAAACTAGGTACGGTATACGCACAAAATCACATTTATTAACTAACTCAAATCACCCAATATTTTACAAGCTTCGCAAACCTTGTTTTCTGTTGGCGTACATTTCCTAATCAAAATCATGTTAAAGGATTTAAAAAAGATGGATCTTCTTCCTCATTCACTGGTTGGCAGGTCTTGACGATGCGTGCGTTACATGATTGCTAGCTGATGAGGCCCGGCCGCCTTTCTCGATTCAAAGCTATTTTCTTGAATGAAAATGTCGGTGGGCGTTGGCAGTTGGCGAAGCTAGGCCAAAGCCATTCAGACAAAACCGACGCTACCATGAATGGGAGAAAGCGCTCGTAGCGGGTGGCGCCCCAACTAGGTTGCCTGGCAACGCGATGGAAAGCGGGGTTCCAGCGGTTGGCATGGCAACGCGGCTGATGTTCTGCCCCATGTACTCCAACGGTGTAGCCTAAAATGTAGAAGAAGCTTGCAGTAGTGCTGTGTTGTTGCCGTGGTGTTTTGCAATGCAGGATGCCCGTAAAATGTCTTCTCTACCAAAAACAAAAACAGAAAAACGGCCGTCATTATACCCAAATTCATAACGAACGGTTTCGTTACGTGTAGTGCTAATTAGTTGGAGTAAATTTGGTCCATTGTAACACGAATAGTGTTGCCAGCCCCCCCCCCCCTACCTTAAAAGGACATGGCTGGCCTCTCCCTGTTTTGGGCATCCTGCGCGCATATAACTTTTGCAACATTTACGTGCGTTTGAGTGAAGTAGCAAACTAGTCTCGTTAAGCAGGAAATAACGGTGAAATGAAAGCATTTGCAACATTTACATGCGTCTGAACTAATGTTTCAAAATTGATTAGTACAGGAAAGCCAACAGGGAGGCATGTACCTTTAATAACGGCTACTAACGGGCGAGAAAAGCATTAAAGCATATTTTCGCTAATTTAAACTTGCAAAAACGTTATTTCCATTGCTGTTGCATTTGTTCAATTATTTCTGACTACGGTGCGAAGTGTGTGGCGCTGTTTTATTTAACTTTCATTTATTACTTGCACAGTACAGTAACCCAAAGTAAAACAGGAGAGTACCACTAGTCAGCGTAGTACTGATCCGACTTCTCTATTTGCCTTCTAATCACTGGGAGTTTTCATTTAAATCTCAGAACAAACAATTAGTTCAAGCATTTGAAAACAGTTGATTTTATGTTTGGCATTTACTTCACGTGGTGGGCAACTAGTGGAGGGGGGGGGGGTGCAAAGGGGCGATTCGCCCCCTCTGTGAGATTTTGAAAGCTTATTCGGCAAATTGGCAAAGTCACTTTTTCCATAGCTGAAAAATATTCACCATCAGATGGCTGCATTTTAAGGTCAAAGGCGCAACTTTCATCTTAGCTAATTTATACTTCTACTGTTTCTCCTTTAAATTAATAGAAGTAAACAGGTAACAAATGGAGAAATACGAAAATCAGTAAAGATAAACAGTAAGAATTACTAACTCCTTATTTTGCTTAAAATTCCCACCATTTCTAACAAAGTAACAGTGTTTAAAAAATACGTATCTAGTACGAAAAACTGAAAAATTTACATTACCACATTTTTTATGCGTATAATGCAGTCAGCAAAACTGGTTTTATAAAAATGTTTCCAACGGCACTTTATAAGGCCCGAAAATGCCGGAAAATAGCAAAAATGCATCAGCTTCCTGGGCTCTTATTCGGTTCTCCCTCCACACCATTCGGCTAAATGCCTAGTGTTGCCCCCTCAGTAAAAAACCCTAGTTACGCTACTGATAATAACAATAATAATAATATATATATATTTCTTCCTGATTTGTTTGTCTCATTGAACTTTGACGTCAGGAGCAATTTCTAAAGCACCTTTTCACATATTTGAGGGTAAAAAAAAACCAGAGTTACCGGAATGACAACGGCCTATCTAGAGCACAATTTAATCTTTCATTCGAAGCTACGCTCATCTTTGTAGGTGTCTTAGTTCAAGAGGAGCAGAGGTACACGCACGCGCACACGCACGTCGTACGTTTTAGTCTTCTGTACAGACGTATACCGGCTGAGAAGACTATTGCAGCGACTTTGTCCGTCCATCCGTTGCTTTTTTCAACTTCAGAACGATACGAGATAGATACAAACGGTCTTCACCATTAGATACAGCGGCCAAAACTTAATTAAAAACACGGCAAATTAAAACATGGTTGCTTCCTTATCGCTAATGGCTTTCTCGACATAACTTAATGAAAGGCAATATTAGATTGCCGCATTAAAACCCTACTGGAAAACACGCAACCGTAAAAACGAAAGGATTTCGTTAACGACACACATTAAGTTCACTTAAAATAGTATCGATACCGTGGCGACTGCATGAATGAGCCTATACTCTCGACCAAATTTTTCCGGTTAGCTGCTACTTACGAAATTAAAATGGCAGGTTAAAAATTAGGCCTAAAATCTGACAATTACGCCTAAAATTAAAACTAGGCATAAAAGCTAAACATTTTTAACCGACAGTTGACATGGTATCAACTTTCAGATTGTATAATAGAGAGCGCTGCCGCAGTGCGTGATTGAGGTGTGCGCCTCAACATTTTTGAAAGCGGCAGTAGTGGGGGCGAGGGATAATCGTCTAACTGGAAAATCGCATAACTGGAAGAACGTATACCGTATAACAGTATAACGGAAAGTCGTCTAACAGGAAATTCGTATAATGGAAAACCGTCTAACTGGAAATTCGTATAATGGATTATCGTCTAATGTCCCTGCCTCGCTCGCGCTGCCGCGCTCGCTGCGGCTATACATATAACATCAGAAACCGCAGTTAGACGTTGATCCAGTTAGACGTTTAACCATTATACGATTATCCATTATACGATATTTCGTTTAGATGATTTTCCATTATACGATATTCCGTTTAGATGCTTTCCCAGATTTTTTTTTAGGCAGATTTTAGACAATTATCCCATTAGACGATTTTCCAGTTAGACGTTCGTCCGACGCCCCGCAGTAGTTTACAGAAGGCCGGTTCATGATGTGCCTGATTGAAACAACGTGTCTTTTTTTTTAACTCTCTAAAAACCAATTAAAACCCATTGCATTTTAAACCTAGGCCTAAAAAAAAAAACCCTTAGTTCCTGTAACCCGACGTGCCTAATTTTTTTTTTTTTTTCACATTTTAGCGATTCGTAAATGTTTTTTTTCGTTCGTTTTCGTCTGTATTCAGTAGGGCTGCAAAATAAAAACGTAACAATTTATATATTTTAGGCCTACTCATAAGTTGATGTAAACTGTTGCGGGCGCACAAATTCAGTGTATAAAAAAAAGTTTAGAAATTTATACATTCCGACCTACCGATCCTATTTCGGTATTTTTATTTCGCTATGTTACAGGAACCAAGACAATTTTTTTTAGGCCCTACCGTTTAAACCTATCAATTTATGTTAACTTAATAAATGTTACCTTAAAAAAAAAGTATCCACTGCAACTTTCGGTTGCACTGTTCAAATTTTTTCCTTTAACTTAATTCAACTTGGCGAATGTTTTGGTTCTATGTAAACTTTTCAACTCACGTCTTTTTAAGTCGTGAAACAGTTGTAGCCTATATATTCGTGAATAACTACAGTTGAATTGGCGGTTTTAGACAAAATTACTGGTTTCTTGTTAATATGATGAGCACTTAACGAAAGGTCCCAATTCATCCGTTCTTAAGTTGGCAGCCATTTGGCCAATTTCGGTTTTTTTGAGTGTCATATTCGTACATTTGAAATGGCGAGATTTACATTTTCAGTACAGGGATGGCCCTTACGTAATAACCTAATAATTAGATAAGGCACGGTATCATTAAAAAAAGATATATTTTTCATTACAAGGACAGAATAAGCTTTTGCCGCGACCAGCCCGCCTAAATCTTGGTTTGAGTTTGCGGTCTTTACCGCCAGATGTCGCCACCAGTTAGAGCACTATCGTTCTACCAAAGCCGCTTTTCCCGCGTCTTCCGTTGCCGAGCAGCGTCTTTGGTGCCGTAATGACGTCAGTCGTCCCGGCCGGGGTTGCTATGGAGAAACGAACGGTCATTTCGTACCGAGTAATTAGCCTTATTTGTACTCTATGCTTTCGGCGTTAGGAAGATAAAATGAATTGACAACGATTCGCCACGAAAAATAAACTATTTTAAAAATAATGCTTTAAGTCGAAAAAAAAAATGAGAGAAGTTCATGTTCGGGATGAGGTGGGCGGGCCTTGTAAGTCGTACTCATTATGTTAATTTATACCGGTTAAGAAGCTTATCTTTCGTCGCAACTTGGTCACTAACATAAAGATCTCGAAACTGGAATTGCGCTACTGTGATACCAGATTTAAAAGAACACAAAATTTGAATCCAGAACTTCAACATTTTAACCTCGAATCCCGCTTTACAATTATTCAGATTCATGAAGGTGAAGATTCAGTGTGAGGATGTAGTCATCAAATAAATTCCAGGCAGAAGACTGGCAATATTTCTCGATTTTAAACACGCTCATGAATCTTCGAAACAATAGCCTACAACGGCTTCTTTCTCAGAAAAAAAAAAACCTATAGGGAGTAAAATAGTGTGGTATGTGGTTGTACTGATGTGTATTTTACTCGCTAGGTATTGTTATGACAAATAAACAGTTGCATTATTTCGAAAATTCCTGAGTTTGTTTAAAATGGACGAAGATTACCACTCGTCTGCCCGGAATTGATTTTGATTCAAATTCATTTTGAAGATTTTCAACAGAAATTTTATTGCCGACTGGACAATTAATTGTACGACCTAGTTTACACCGATAAAAAATATGAAAACTGCGGTGCCTTCGAAAACTGAACCGAAACAAGCAATGATCGCTTGGGTTTTATGAACTGTAACTTGGGTTTTTCAATACGTTACGAGTTGGCAGCCTCTTTAACCTGAAAACGTCACACGAAACGCGTCATCATTGTACTCTCTAAAGATGCTGTGCTTACACTGCCAGTTCACATCTTTGTGTACCAGCACAGCCATCACCCGAGTTGCGTACGAACAGTACACAGTTTACGTAGTGGCAGTGCACATTATTTGCGCAGAATGTGTACAGTCGTTACACAAACTGTATAAAGGTATTACACAACTGGTGGTTGGCTCAGTTTGTACACAGACGTGTGTACTGCCAGTACAAAACATCTTCACAGGGTGTCAACGCTCGACAGCAGTAAACTACAAATCAGAATTATTCGGAGTGCAACGTAGTTTTCACCATTAAAAAGTAACCAGGAGTGCCTTCGAAAATCGACCCGGATCGAGCTTGGATCAAGCAGTGATCACTTTTATGAAATGTAACTTGGGTTTTTCAATACGTTTCGAGTTGGCAGCCTCTTTAACCCCGAAAACGTCACACGAACGCGCCGTCATTGTACTCTCTGAAGATACTGTGCGCACTGTCAGTTCCCATCTCTGCTAGATACTGTGCGCACTGCCAGTTCCCATCTCTGCAAGATACTGTGCACACTGCCAGTTCCCATCTCTGCTAGATACTGTGCGCACTGCCAGTTCCCATCTCTGCATACCAGAACAACCCACACGAGTTGCGCAGTTCACAGTTTGTCTAGCGGCAGTACACATTCTTCATACTGTCGTTACACAAACTGTATAATGGTAGTACACAACTCGTGGTTGGTTCAGCTTGTACACAGAGATTTGTACGTGCACAGCATCTGCAGAGAGTGTCGACACTCATTCATGTGACAGCAGTAAACTACAAGACAGAATTTGTCGGAGTACAATGCGTAATCCCACGTACATGCTCTTAAAACACATTGAAGCTTTCATCACGGTTTTCTGAAGCTAATTTGCAGAATTACAGGACCGAAGTACGAAGCAGTCTCAGCACGTCACACATTAATGCGAATAACTGCAAGGTCCTCCTCCCCAATCTTGTTTACACACTCTCTCTGATTGGTTGATAGTCGTGTCGTTTGCAGTGTTTATTCAACCTCTTGTCTCCACAGTTACCTTCACTAACCTACCTCCTTAAGCTAGGTTATTTTCGCTCACATGGGTTACAACCTGAGGCCTAATGTGGGCGCTACACGTACAGGCAACCATCTGAGATGGTTTCAGATCAGAGGGACGAATTAGAATACGGAGTCTCGCACGATCCTTATGGTTAGTACCGCCAACTGTGGTCGTTCTAAACCGACCGAGTAGGGAAAGCCGGGGCAAAGTGGTTAATGGGCATTACAAGAAAACAACTGCTACGAGAGCGTTGTTGATTTTTTTTTTATCTGCAGCGCTACTTTATTAGTGACGTCACGTTAGTTTTGTATTTTGACACTAGAGGGATTAGTGTGTGGCACGTCTTTCAGCATTCAATGCAGGTTGGGAAAAAAATCGTCAGCGAGGGAAACGTGTGATATCTTCGAAACTATGCGTCACCGAACGATAGTTATAGTCTCATTCTAAAGAAGAATTCTTGCAGAATAAAGTAGCACTATAATTTAGTTTGAGAATTTAAGTATAGTTTAAGAACGAAGCAAAACAGGTTGAACGTGCACAGTGGGGCAAAGTGGATAACACGTGCATGGGGCAAAGTGGATAACACGTGCATGGGGCAAAGTGGATAACACGTGCATGGGGCAAAGTGGATACATATTGTTAGTGCTTTCAGTCAAGGTCATCCAGTGAGTCGTGCAAGGAAAGAGTCTTTTTCCCTTTGCGGAATTTGGTTGTTTTCTGTTTTAGAATGGTGTGTAATTATGTAAAGAAAGCTCACGGATAATGGACTGAAGCTCAAGGATAATGGACTGAAAGTAGCTATTGAAGAGGCTAAGAACTTTTGTGGCACAATTTTCATTCTTTTGATGAGCTTACAAACACTGTTTTTAAATCATATCCACTTTGCCCCAGGTAGGTATCCACTTTGCCGCGGTACTCGGGACAAAGTGGATAAATGCAACTTTTTACAAAACTGAATTTTAAAACTATTAATACTGTAACAACGCTATTGGTCAATTCTTTTCTTGAAAACCAAATGTTTCTTAAATCGTTACCAGTTTTCAAAGTTTTGTTAAGTCTTCTAGCTCTGCCACAGCAGGCACTTAAACAAACTATATCCACTCTGCCCCGGGTTCCCCTAACGAAGAATAAACCTTCAAAGGCACGGTAAGCAAGCGCATCTCTGTAGGTTGAATATGTGGAACAACGTTACGGCAGATTGCTGGAATGCCGGTAAATACACCTAGATTTTCAAGATGAATTTGTTTCTTAATAAGGAGTCTTTAAAACAGAATCTTGTAGAAATTGGCACGGTGTAGGCACTAAGGTCGGTGACAAACTATTGCCACTAGCCTATCTGTTTTCGTTGAAAAATCCAGTTTCATAAACCCCACTAATTTAACAATCAGCTTTAAATATAAACCAAAATCATAGAAATTTTTGTTCAGAATTATTAGGAAAGATAAAGCAGTCAGATATAGTAGGCGCAATTAACGTCAACAATTTGGCACCCACACTGGATTTATTCCAGACTACTGATATTCGCGAAAATTACAAGGATTTTTTTTCACCTATACTAGGAATCAGGCTTAGGGTCTATTGTAGGCGGTGCGGATAGAAATTTATTTTAAATTTGTATTTTTTTACTCTCATCTTAGTGACTTTGCAATACTTGTTAATGTTCCTTAAAAATCTGGGTGCAATATTCACTCGACTATGTTTGATCTTTGTGCCTTTTGGTGTGAAGCTCTTTGCTGGTATTTTTCACATTTTATACTTTTTTTTTTATTTTAGATAAGCTAGGCCTAAGCTATGTTGCATATTAATTTTAAGATACTTTCGTTTTCTCCCACATTTAGCTTCTGTTTCGTGAATTGCACCCTCTTTCCACCATCGCCGCCGTAGTAAAATGCCACTTTAGCTGCCATGGTTAAGCTAGCAAAGAACGTGCCACCGTCAATAACACTTACATTGTTTATATTTATTGCAGTGTATCTTTCCGAGATTTAAAATACTAACAATAAAGCATTTAACTGCAAACCAAACAATTAGGAGTCTTTAAAACAGAAAGATTCCTTATAACGATAGTACTTCTCAATAATCAAAAACTTTGAAAAGATCTGGGGCTCCCTACGCCGCCTCCTACGACAATGTTGAAGCACACACCTCTGGCACGTATTACAACTGCGAACGCTAATTTTTTTTTTAATTGGATTTTCACAGTTGTAGGTCAGAGTGTGAAGAGTGCATTTAAATAATTTTAAAACTTTCAGAGCTTTTAGGCCTAACGTTTGGCTGCCGTTTTAGTTTCGTAGCGACAACAGTGCAGAAATTAGGCCTAGCCTTCGAGGTTAGGCCTATTCATTCTTGCACCACTGGCTGGAGAGTACAGTTTAACGAATCCTTTTGTTTTTTTTTTCCATTTACCTGTCTTCCTGTAGTGGTTAAAATTCGATAATGATATGTTATTATTTCATTGAGTTGTGTCGAAAAAGGTTGTTAGCTATAGCTTGGTTGTTCGATCAGCGTCTTTTGGGTCTTTTACCCAAAAGACGCGGATCGAAAAACCATGGCTATAGAGCAGTGACATTTGCCGCCATATTGGCACCAGTCTGGGTTTTGGAGGGCATAACTACAAGGTGCACTACATAAAAATGGAGGGAAAAACAACGGAAGAGCGGATTTCTTAGGCTTAAAATAACGTTGTTTTCTCCAACAAAAAAATCGCGCGTTTTAGGTCTAAGAAATCACTCTTCACAGCATCGGCTTCAGTATGACGCCCTTCTGTTTCTCTCTGCAGTGCCCCTTGCAGCTAACCTATTAAGGCTCCAGCATAGAGTTATATACAATTATACTCTTACGTCGTGTCACTACTCTACAGTATATAGGTAAGCAACGATGGTTTATTTTGACGGTTTTAAAAAGTTCACCGCTTAATTACCAGCAGCACAGTGCATGCTTCGTCAGAATTCCTTAACTGTTCAAGATTCCAAATTTATAATGGCGAGTGTTAGATCGAAAAATTCGAAAAATCGTAATTTCGTGGATTATAATTGATCAATTTATGTTAAACTCGAGATCAGCAATACTTTTGAGTCTATCTAACAATGTGGCAAATTTCATAGCAAATCTGTCCTTTGGTTTGGGCTTCACCCACTACAAAAGTGCAACCAACCAACCAACCAACCAACATTTTGCAATTCGGTGTCCATTATAGGCTATGCTACGCTACGCCAATAAACTGCAATGGGCAACAAACTTAAAGGTGTTCGCTTCATTTACTGAATGCTGGACTCGCTACTTAATAATTATAATAAACAATTTGTTGCAAAAGCGGCAAGTCTGGCAAGGATCACGGAGATAGCTAACTGCCTGCCTAAAAAAAAACCGCATATAAGATGAATGTAGAAAAAAAATGGGGCCGGGCAACCGACTGATTAAACGTTAAAAGCAATATAAGATGATAAAATAATAAAAAAAAAAAAACTAGTTGTTCCTCGGCGTAACATACGCCGGTCTAGCTAATTCTCGCTGATTCAACTCGGCTCAGCATTATTGAAGCAATAGTGTTTGTTTCTAATTGTTAGAGCGCATATCCGTTATCCGATGACCAGGAGTGGTTAACGCTCGTTAAACCCTTTAAACCCTTTAAAGCGTTCTCAATGTCGGCCGCTCGCCCTTTTTCTTTGCTACCGTGGCAAGAATGAGCCCGCTCACCCTCTTGCTGATTGTTGAAACTTCGTTTGTTTAATCCTCCCTATAATGTAAGTAGTTTTTAGTTTATTTGTAAGTTTGTGAGCGAATGGCTTAGAGGCCTTATCGGCTCAATAAAATATCAATCAATCAATAATGCTTCATCAAGTCTGCTCGCATCATTAAGTCTGCTCCTGAGCTAAGTCTGCTAAGCGAAATATATATATAGATATGTACACATTTTTTCATTCAGTCAAAACCACGCAAATGGTTGAAACGCTATTTTTATTCGGATGGCGACTGAAATAAATACTTTATGAACGTTTGGTATTAATGACATTAATGGAGCCGCGAAACTCACAAACTAGATTGTGTTTATTTTTGGGGGACCGCGAATGCTTTTTATCGCGAAATGGTCTTTCCAAGTAAGGTTAGCCAACGTTATGTTCTTTAAATGCGTGTTTTTGAGCAATGTAGCCACGCGTGTCTTATAAAGTAGCTTCTCTGCATTGTCGTTTGACAGTTAGGGCAGCCCGCCGTCTCGTGCCCTGAACACCACCGATTTTTTTCATCGCATTATGTTCAGTTACGTAGTTTTTGTCTTGGGATATAATTTCATCACAACACCGCCCACGCCCCCACTTCTACCGCACCACCACACTGCGTCAATGGCGTTGTTATCTCACTGCTGTGCAATACAGCTTTGCTGGGGTGCATGGTATAGATTAGGATTTTGGGTGAACACTTGTGAACTCAATCCTTGGCCTATTTTACATTCCTTAACGTAAACAAGCGGCTGCAGCGACTACCTAGTCGTAACTGGTCTTCTCTACAGTTCTGTCACTTCCAATTTTGAGCACACACCTCTATCACGCACTACAACAGCGATCTCTATTACTTATTCTAAAACCAGTAGCCATCACAATTGCCGGTTAAAATACTGTTAGCTTTTAAGCCTATTTTACATTTTAGGCATAATTATCAGCTTTTAGGCCTAATTTTTACCTGCAGTTTTAATTTTTGCATTTACCTATTCATTTTTGCAACATGCTGCACTTCCAGCCACATAGTTACTGTGTTGCAACGTATATAGATCAGTGGAAAGGAAGTGACGGGAGAGACGGAATGTAGAGACGGAGTCATAAAATAGTGCTGTTGAATCAACAGTGTTGATGAAGCCAGCAGCGACTCGTAGCAACTTGACGTTGCCATGGTAACGTAATTTTCAGTTTTTAGACCTAATTGCAGTTTTTGTTTCGTTAAATAACAGGTAGGCCTATGGAGAATTTGGTTCAACGGCAAGCCTATTTCATTCATGTAACAATGCAACAAGACTATTTTAAATGATGCTAAAATCGTTTTTAGTCTTCTGTACAGCCGTACCGGGTGGGAAGACTATTGCAACGACTTTGTCCGTCCGTCCGTACGTCGCTTTTTTCAACTTCGCAACGGTACCAGATAGAAACGACCACTGTTTACAACGTTAGACTCAGTTTCAAAAGTTAGTTCAATAACATGGCAAATTAAAACATCGTTACCTCCTTATAGCTAATTGACTTCTTCGACTTAACTAAATTAAATGATAACATTTGTCATCGTCGAATTGAAATCCTGAGGATTTGTGTTAACGCAGCCGAAAAAACAAAAATATTTTAGCTTCGTTTAAAAGAGGCTTGTCGCATTGTTGCTTGAATGAATAGGCTTAAAGCCCTAACCAGACTGGCTGCTCGCGGTTGCACGCCGACGTAGTATGGTATAAAAAAGACTTCAATATTCGTCCTTAACGCAACACCAACCACACGATTGCTGCAATGTTGACCTTGTAGGCACGTGGTTACGCATAGCTTCGCACGAAATTTTCTTCTGTCTGGACCGTGCCTACAAGGTCAACATTGCAGCAATCGTGTGATTGGTGTTGCGTTAAGGACCAATATTGAAGTCTTTTTTACACCATAGTGCGTCGGCGTGCAGCCGCGAGCAGCCAGTCTGGTTAGGGCTTTAAGCCCTCTCCAGACAGAAGCAAATTTCGTGCGGCGCATTGCGTCACTGCGTGCCAACAAGGTCAAAATTGCTGCAATCGTACGGTTGATGTTCCGTTTAAAGACAAATTTTGACGTCTTTGGGGCCCCATCTTGCGTGGCCGTGCAGCCGCGAGCAGCCAGTCTGGTTAGGGTTTTACGGTCAAACCAAATTCTCCATTAGACTTATCTGCTACTTACGAAACTAAAACTGCCGTTAAAAAAATTAGGCCTAAAAAATGAAAAATTATCATTATCCTTCAGCTATTCGATGCCAGCCAGGGTAGTAGGAGAGACTACCATCTTCCTCCAGCAGTTATGGGATCTATTCGGGTGTATTATGGATACTTTCTCCTCCCCCTCCCACCCCTGCGATGACTATGGTAAAATCCACCCACATTAGTCAGTGGAGAAAGTGTTAGCGACGCGACCAAAGCCTGCTTACCACTGATCTGTCTGTATTCATCCGCGAGCTCCAACTCAAACAATGATGCAGAATAAGAATTCATTTGCGCGAACATTTTTGTTGCTAATAATTTCACAATTTTTAGGCAGTGTCACCCTATAGCATTTCTTTATTGTTAATACATTTATTGTTTAATGCTTAATAATGTGTGTTATTTCTGCATTACTAAATTTTATTAAACAGGAATTCTCTCTCTCAAAAATGATTTCTCTTTCAAAAATGTTCCTGAAAAGAGCCGAATTGGCTTGGCCTTTAAAAAGCCCGTTTTGAGGAGCGTTAGAAGCAGGTGGGGTATGGAGGAGGGGGTTGGGGGGGAGAACAAACTGTAACGAGTGTCTTACTTCAATCCTTACGTGACGCTTTCAAGCCAAAGTTGTAAAACTTTCCGAAACTCTTCACAGTCAAGCCTGTTCAAACACTGATTTCGTGTGGCCAGCATTAACACACGTTTCCTCCAACAGTGATTCGTCTCATTGTCGTCCGTGAGAAATTGGTACAGAATCGTATTCGTTTACGGCACGTGTCACTTTTCAACAGGTGCAATGTCGTCATTTCGACAAAAATCATGAACAGTTTTCCGAATTTCTGAAAGCGTAAATTCGTCGCATTTTTGCGTGCTGTACGTGTGTCCGTGCATTGCAGCAAGGCTGTCGATTGAATAACGGTTGTGGTCGTGTGGTGTTTTCATACCGTCAATTAATGCACACAGTTCACGGATCAACAACAGCATCAACAGTATCATCGTAGTATCAACAGCATTACTGTAGCCAAGCTTGCATGTCAGCTTTACGTTAACTCTTCGTTGATATTTTTTCCTCCTTCACAGAATGGTATGAAGCGTATCCATTGTTCGGATTTCGTTTGCGTGGCGCAGTCAAACACCCAAAATTTACTCTGAACTCTGTTCTGCAACGAACGCCGCCCAGCAATCGTGTTTCTTTTGCAAATCGACGAATCGATTCTTTTGATCATGTTGGCGCGGTTGGCTGTAGACATTCATTACAGTTTGCTTTTAGGAACATGAAAGACACCTGCAGAAGCCATCGATTGAGCTATTGTTGTCATCACCGCCATCTTGGAACTACTTCCGTTTGGAAGACAAGTGGCTGTCAAAGTTCGCGATCTGCTAAAAAATGCTAATCGACTATTTTTTGATGTTTCATGAGAATTATGTATGGCCAAATACCGTACCTGAATAGTTTCTGACATCGTTTCATCCCTAAAACGTTTTGGTTGATGCTGGGAAAACACGTACTACGTTAAGCCTAACGTCGTAATGCAATTTCAACGCAAGCGTAAAGAGGCTCTATCGCATCGCTAACTCTCTCTCCACTGACTAATGTGGGTGGATTTTACCATACTAGACTTCTTTCTTCTACTAAAATCTAGCCATTTCATTTATACGAGCATAAGTTTGCTTCACATGACATAATGCACCGAAAATAAAAATTAAAATAAAAAAAAAATAATATGTATATATATATAGGATTTTTTCTAGTCCAGACCGAGATGAGACGAAAAGTCACGAGAATTTAAAATTAAAAGTCAAGTCGAGACGGGATTTTTTCAGTCCAGACCGAGACGAGACGAGAAGTCACGAAAATTTAAAATTTAAAGTCGACACGAGATTTTTCTAGTCCAAACCGAGACAAGACGAAAATTCAGGGGGATCTAAAATTAAAAGTCAAAACGAGATTTTTTCTAGTCCCGACCAAGACGAGACAAGAAATCACGAAAATTTAAAATTAAGCGTCGAGACGAAACCAGATTTTTTCTAGCCCAGACCGAGACTAGACGAAACGTCATGAGAATTTAAAATTAAAAGTCGGCAAGAGACGAGATTTTTTCTAGTCCAGACCGAGACGAGACAAGAAGTCACGTAAATTTAAAATTAAAAGTTGAATCGAGACAAGAAGTCACGAGAATAAATTAAAAGTCGTGACAAGACGAGATTTTTTTTTAGCCAGACCGAGACTAGGCCAATAGTCGCGAGAATTTAAAATTAAAAGTCGAGACGAGCCGAGACATCACGAGAATTTAAAATTAAAAGTCAAGACGAGACGAGAAGTCACGAGAATTTAAAATTAAAAGTTGAATCGAGACAAGAAGTCACGAGATTTAAAATTAAAAAGCCGAGACGAGACGAAATTTTTTTTTAGCCAGACCGAGACTAGACGAATAGTTGCGAGAATTTAAAATTAAAAGTCGAGACAAGCCGAGAAATCACGAGACTTTAAAATTAAAAGTTGAGACGAGATGAGATTTTCTCATATCCCGTCTTGGCGGCAACACTAAAAACACAACGGTGACCTCCACGTAGAGCCAGAACTAATTCTGGAACTGGTCTTTAAGGTTTGTCGTGCTCCCAACAGAAGCCATGGCGGCAGAAGGCAAAAGGGACAATTTTGCTAGGTATTTCCAATCGGAAATTCTTAGGATCTTTTACATGCGCAAACGACGTGAGCACGAGGCATCACAGGGTTCTTCTCTTCCCGAAAATTTCAGGGGTAGCTGAGGTGAGGCACGAACCAAGGACTACTCACACGTAAGACAATTGTGCTAACCTTCGGACTATCTTGCCCCATTTTGGATCACTTCTTCAACTTTTGAAGGTCAGAATCTTATTTTGAGGGGCGATAACCATTTGTAGGACTTTATCAGGGTTAGATTCAAAATGCGGACTTCAGACACTGACACCAAATCCTTAAACGATGCCATTAATATATGTGCGCTGATTGCCGCCCCAAAGTACCTCAGCGAGGGCTTTCCTGCACGTTCTTTGTGCTTTTGGTGCAGCATCCCGTTACTGCCCGCAGCCTCGCATTTGTACTGTACGTGTTAGAGGTAAGAAAGAAAAAGTAGGAGCATGGAGCTGGAAGTCCATGATAGGAGCTTCCCGTATGGGATGTAATAACGTCATTCTGGTGCGTAACAATAATAATTTCGCTTTCGCCCTTAAGTAGCTCGTATGTACGAATGACGTTGGGGGGGGGGGGAGGAAGCAGGAGCCCTGAATTAGAAAACAATAGGCAAAACTAGTAGGTTTACAGTTTTGAGATGGGGCGATGGGAATTCCAACGAAAGAACGGACTACTTTTTAACGAAATAAACCAGGGGTTGTATAACATAATACTATAGATATCCAATAAGAACCGTGCCAAAGCTCTGACGTTTTGCTTTTGGCTTTGAAGGCATTATGTCGCCTACAGTTTTTGAATGATGTACTCTTTCAGTATTCCAGTTTTTAGTTCCCATATTTTGTCTAGCCAGGGTTTGCCGACACCCTAGCCAAACAGAACTCAATCTACATACCAGTTCCGTTGCGATGATCCAATGCTCATCGAAAACCTGCTGCTCGGTAGTAAACAGAAACATGTACAGGCTTAAACAATTTCGTGAACGTTTTCGTCATTCTTGGTGCACGACTTACGTGTTTGCTGCTGTGCCTCGCAAATCGAACTTTCGTTACAATTGACGTTTGTTGATGGGTAAAATGAAAGAATCCGTGTTTCAGCTCTAAACGCGTGTGGTTTTAAAACAAATTAAGCTACGTTGCACCGTGGAATTGGCAAATAGAAAGGCGTAATTATTCCGTTGCAGACTGTCAGAGCTTAGCTGAATTGTTGTAACAGTAACAGTGTATTTAATGGGGCCTTGACCCCCCTCCCCAAACTTAATACAAGCACACATGATTGATGTGAAGTGGGCAGCACCAATCACTGCATGAGCGAGCGTTGATACTTTTGTAAATTAAAAATAAAACAAAACAAAACAATCACTTGCAACAATTTTGAAGCTCACGTCGCGAAATGTGGCATTATCAGCGGCTAAAGGTTTAGACCTTGTTGCACAAATACGTATTTATTTATCTAAACACACGCTAGTGTGCAACGCCAAGTTAGGCAACTTATACGGGACGGAAAGCCAATGGGCTCGAGATTGGTTTAATAAATACGGATGCAAACTTATTTACGTTGCCTTTTGGACTTATATGTCAGACTGCCTCAGCGGGGAATCGAACCCGGGACCTTTGTAATCAAAGGCCAAGATCCTACCGCTGAGGCAGTCTGCCATATAAGTCCAAAAGGCAACGTAAATAGGTTTGCATCCGTATTTATTAAAGTTAGGCAACAAACATCGCAACAAACATCACATCAACTCAATTGTCGAGGTTGTAAACCATTGTAGCGCGACGCCATTGCGTCAGTGTCTTATATCTTGAAGCATAGTTGGGCACATTTCAGGTACTTGGGGAAAAATAATAATGCGATACAAAAGCTTAAATTGTGTTGAACTCGTGAGCAATGAGCCACCTCACAAAAATTAACTCGAGTAGGAATGCAAGCTAATCTGCTTTCAATGCAAAATCTGACCCTCAATAACTTTGTAAAGGTGTTACTAGTTACTAGCTAGCTAGTCCGCTCATCCCCATGTTAATTTCCATAGGGTGATTATTCATCGATACCGAGATAACGGGAAGGCTTCCAGCTATGAAATTGGACGAATGGGTGCAGTTCAATGCGAACTGCGTAACTTTTATGGTTTGGAGCTTGGGGGCGTAACGGGAATGGCGTGGGAGAGCACGTTAGTACGAAAATATTGTTATAACCATTGTTAGTATTATCGGCATCGTCTCTCATTGGACGGCCAAACTTCGGACAATGAGAACGTGTTTATGACGTGTGTGCTTAGACACACACTAGTGTATCACGATAAATCTAACCAACGTTGCAAAGAAATTGTATTCACGTCCAATTCACGAAAAAATAAATCAACTGTAATAACAAAGTCAAAAACTGGTAAAGAGGCCACCAAGTTGAGAGTGGTTCGGCCCTTCAAAGGAATAATATCAACACACCAAAACTAACTAAATAAAACAAATTACAACAAAATTAAAACCAAACCAAAAACCTATAAAGAGGTGACTAAGTTGAGAATGGTTCAGCCTATTGGCAAAACATAGTAGCAAATTGTTGAAAACCAATTTCTTGTATAAGTGGCACTTTATTACACATCTGCACGGTAGTGGAGTTGAGTCGATACACTATTAAAAAAAAAAGGAGTGATATCAATTAAAAAACGAAAACTGGTGAAAGGGGCCGCTAAGTTCCGAATGGTTCGGCCCTTCAAAGGAGTGATATCGACACACCAAAACATTCGCCAACTTAATCGCACCGAATAATACTTCGGACATTAAATGAAAACTTGAACATTGCTACCGAAAGTAGCAACGTTCTAGTTTTCATTTAACCTTCGAACTATTAAGCGATGCGATTAACTTGGCGAATGTTTTGGTGTGTTGATATCACTCCTTTGAAGGGCCGAACCATTCGGAACTTGGCGGCCCCTTTTACCAGTTTTGGTTTTTGATATGATTTTGCTTACTCATCGTGGGACTCTTTTACACATCTTGAATATTATTATCATGACAATTTTACAAGGAAGAGTCACAGGATGCGCTGATTGAGTGAGCGAAGCGAACGAAAATCAGCGTTTGTTTAGTCTTAAGTAAAAGTGACGTCATAAGTGGTCACTAAACATAACAAGACCAAAAGGTTTTCAAAACCTAATTTGACGCCACATGGACGTACAAATGACAGACTTGACTGTGCAAACGGTTTCAAACGGTGCATCTAACACCACCTACGCACAGGCTCAGCTAATTGTCCTGTATTCATCGTTGACAGCAAGTAACAAACCCAGCGACCATGGGTTCCTTTCCTTCCATGTTGCAACGGCAAACTTTTCATGAATGGTCGTCGCGTGTCCTTCCTTGGCTCATGTCCTTGATTGAGCGTTCATTCGTTCGCTTACATCCACCATTCACTGCCGTTTTTACACCCATCCCTTCCCCTCCTCAACCCATAAAACACACACACACACATCCGCGCACACCAGCCGCAAAAACAATGAAAGAAGAGTACCCGTTGGACAAAGAAATCGAGGTCGCGGCGCATGCTCACTCCCAACTGCCGCAGAAGGTCGCAGGTCAGCGAAAGTAGGTCGCGGATGACGTCACGCCTGGGCTAATCTATCATTTTGCACTGGAGGATTAGAAGCTTTTAGCCCCTCCCCTACACTCATCAAGTAGGCAGGCGGGAGGGTCATGACTCCCGTTGCCCATCCCCACCCTTTCCCTGTGCCGACAGTAAAATCAATGGCGAACGCAACAGCACGGTTCATGTGATGAAGCAGACGAGACTTCAATGAATTCTGCCAGCCAGCCTCAATGCTGCTTTTGCAGCATCACATACGCACACACACATCCACACACACCCTCCCCTTCAGAGTAGCTGCTGCACGAGCTGAAGCCTATAACGTTGTGGAAAACAATGCTGGAATCCTTTGATGCTAAACAAACAAACAAAATTCTGAGACTGCAATCCTCCACTAAACGTAGGTTGAATGACAGGCTTTCACGACTGGCTTCGTGATGAAATTAATAATGTGATCTTCCCCAGTGACGTCATTGGTCAGCGCAGTCTTATTAAGAAAAGACTAGATTTCCGGTTAAATTAAAAGTTTACATTTTCTCTCTTTTTCTGAATATTAGTGTCGAGTCACAAAGCAGGACAGCATTGTACACATGCTGTTCTGCTTCGGTTAACCATTAGTAAAGGCAGGCTAATCTAAACTGCATGGTACGCCAAAGCAGCACAAATTAGAAAACGAAAACGACTCGTTTAACTGATCCGCAACACAGCAAACAAACACAAAACAGCAAAACAGCAAAAAAACTCAAATAAACTTTCCTGCAAGGTTTCAGATACTGCAGTGTTGCTGTACTGTTTAGTCCACGTGAAACCTTACTACTGGTATCCAACTGCTGCATCCAACTGCTGTATTCATGTAAATACAATTAAAGCCAGAGCCCAAATTCCAAAACTTTTAATGCCCAAACAAAGGAAGAATGATGTACGGCTACACACTTGACTACTTTCTTAGGTACATTCTTCAGTGTTCTCCAGTAACGTCGTCTACTTTCCATTCATCAACCTACTAATGATACATACATTTTTCAAGATTTTCAAGCACTGTTCCAGGCATGGAATTTCATTATTGCTTTCCAGGACATTTCTAGGTTTTCAGGGACTTGCACTAACCCTGAATTACGTGTTAGAGATGTGCTAGGCACACCAAGACGAATAGTTTTTAAACATTTTCCACCGACGCCATTTAGCCTAGTAACATGCACTAATCATTAGCTGATCCATCGTGTGCAAAAGTAAAAATGGTAAAAACATTTGATGACACCAGTAACGATTCACATGGACTAGATAAATAGAACAGCAACACTGCAGTATCAGAAACCTTACAGGAAAGTTTAGCCGTGTTCCTTTGCTGTTTTGACTTCGGATCAGTTAACTTACCTTAGGCATAAAACGAGTTCGTTTTTGTTTTCTAATCTTCTGGTTATTATTCTACCGTTCATAAATTTAAAAAAAAAAATGTAAAGCTTTACATAATCCTTTGAATGCCAGAAGTAATAATATGAGAAGAAATTGCTTATCAAAATATGTTTCTTATTCATCAGTTATATTTATGCATTATTTTCGAAACATTTACAAAATATTCGCTTACAGTACTCACGAAATGTCTGCGACAATCTACTCTCTGAAGATGCTGTGCAATGGCAATAACATACCTCTGTGTCTCAGCTGAGCCAACACACAAGTTGTGTGCTAGTAGTACAGTTTATGTAGCGCCAGTACATATTCTGTACAAAGAATGTGAAGAACTCTCCAACTTTCTCCAACAGTGTGGCAAGAAAATAAGTTGTCGGAAATCATTCTGTTTCGTTTTTTAATTCACATTGTTGCAATTTAAAACGTTACAGTTGTTAAGTAACTGAAGGCCATTGAGTTCTCAATTCTTTTCAGATGCATCGTTGCCATAGGAATGAAAAAATAACTGCCAGAGATAGACATTAGTGCTTTGTTGTCCGTAATGTGTTCTTGATCCTGGAGTGTCTTTGCTGTCAATTTCGTGAAAAAGGGGACAGTTCTCATCAAACGGTTTTTGGAACCCTATCTTTGCTATATAATGCTCTCCTGTCTTGGACAACTTGGACGCTACAAAAAAAAAAACACTATGGTGTAACCAGTTTAAATCAAATGTATGTTTAAATCAACTTTTATGAAATCTTTCTTGTATAGAGTCATACATATTAGAGAGACTACCTTTAATTTTCCGCTTAATAAGAATTCCATTTTTTTCCAGCAATCAAATTTAACTTCTAGTAGGCCAGTATGTTTCAGTATCGATCTTTTTTCCAAATATATTCAATTTTTTCCAGTATTTGTACGAATATACGAATTAGATTTTGCACAAGTATCCCATTAAGCTGATAAGCTTATTTAAATTGTTTCGTAAGAGAAACTAAGTTTAATTTCAGGATTATAGCTTCAAACTTCCACAATTCGTAATGCTTCATTACTAAAAAAAAAAAAAAAGACATTTTAAAAAACAGCATCTTTTGTTTTGAGGACCGGTTTGCTACAAATATGTATGGAGAACAAACCAAACCACGTCAAACCTCCACTCTTAAAAAAAATGGTTTATCTGTCCATCGCCCAATCTATAGCGCAATGAATGTCATTGGTTCTGTAATTAAGCTTCAGAATCGAATTGTTAAATGAGTATGTTCAAAAAACAACATGACCACTTTTTTCCGCTTTATCAACAGCCCACCATTTGTACGTCGAAAAAACCCCAATCGTCTAGTGACTGATTACCACACTAAGAATGAATCCTGCTTTTTTTTTGGTCTTAAAACCAAACGTTGCTAAGGAAACACTCCACAAATGCATTTATATCTACCAAGTACATTTTTTAATTCATTGCCTACCGAAATTAAACTTATTATAGGGCTGAAATCGTTTAGGAAACATTTGTTTAAGTTAATTACCATAAATCGCCTATTGATA
>JAHWFP010066431.1:292-31259 GCA_023313725.1 Lithobius niger
ACCCAATCCCAACAGGGGCCATAAAACAATTAAATTCAAACTCGCAGAACGGCCACCATCAACCACCACGAGCAAAGAAGAAGGACGGGATGTAGTGCTCCGGAAATTCGTCATGAATATGTGTAAATAGTGTATATAACTTTAATTAGGCCTGAAGAAGATCCGCGGAAAGGATCGAAAATTCGCCGACGTGCAAAACCAGTTGAGTGAGTTAAACCTTTTATACTTGAACACTATGCAAATGTAAATGTAAAGTGCGATTTGATTTTTAACATGTTTGTTCAAAAATAAAACCAGGAGTTTAAAACCCAGTTGGTTTACTCGTCAGTCGTTCGCTAGAAGTAAGAAATTAAGACAATTCTCTTAAACTTAGCTTAGCTAGCCTAATTTTCCCACCTTGGTGGCAGCGTTACCGCTTATTATTACAGTTAGCCTACATTATTAGGACATGTGTAGCTCCATTCCCTACGCCGGGACTGTAGCTGTTGTGCTTGTTTGAAACAAAAAGTACCCCAAAGTAATAGTAAGAAGATCAAGTTACACCAGGCGAGCGGCGATGTTACAAGCACCTACCCCGTCGTAGCATCCGCCGTTACAAATGGTGGCAGCGGTGGGACGAACAGGTGCTGTTCCTTCAAGCGTTTCCCCCCTGCCATGCTACTATGCCATTTGTGTTGAACAATTCTTCAACAACAAAGACGTCCGTGACTCAGACACCATAGTCACAGAAGCAGATGCCCGCATTGTAGTCAAAATCAATGCCGCAAAAGAAGTCAGCCCTGCCGTCACTATCAAGGCAAATCCCGATGTCCGCACCGCCGACAATAACAGTGCCCGTCATCAGCGCCCGCAACTAAGCCGTTCCGGAGCCGAGAAGCAAGGATAGCAGACCCCCCCCGGTCTTGGAAATCAACAAGCCATGGACCGTAAACAGCGAGGAGGATTTCACCACTCGTGGGAAGAAAGCTCCGTCGCCGTATTCAGTGGACCTTGGACAACGCCAACCATCGTCACAGTCAAGTAGCCCTCAACCAAACGTCCTATTGCAAGTAGAAGTGTGCCAGCCGATTCATTCGTCAGGTGGGAAGTTTGGATTTGGACTAGACTGACCGCACAGTGATTGTGTACGGGGTAAGTGTGCATAAGATATGCTTAAGGCCGCCAAGCCGAGTGTTATGATTAAGAGCCCTTTTGGTATTTTAGTTGTTTATACACCTGAGTGCTAGGAGGTCTAAAATAAGTGTATTTCTTGCTAAAACTTACGGTAGTTGGGAGAGAAGTGTTTTTAGTACCTCGCTCTGCTCAATTTAAAAGTAAAATTAATTTGCGGCTGCATTTTAATGAAGTTTCATTTATAAGAGTTTTATTTTGAAGCTTAAAGTTAAAAATGTCCAACATGGACGATTTTGAAGACGTCATTCGTGACATTCAGTATAAAGACCTTAAAAAGGCCTGTTTGAAATTAGGCTTAACCGTAACGGTGACAAGACACGAATCCGTAACTATTTTGAAAAATGCCGTCGAGGAAGAAAGAATTTCCGTTGACGAGCTCTCTGACGAATTAGCCCCGGCTATAGAGAAAAGAGAAGCTATCATTTTGCAAAAGAAAGAATTAGCAGCCAAAGAGCAAGAGCTCGCGCTGAAAACGGAAAAATTAAGATTAAGAGCTTTAGAAATGGCGGATGTAGAAAAACGCCGAGCTCACGAGGCAGCCGCCGTCGATAAACGTATGGCGCACGAACTAGCGTTACGGGACCAAGAGGCCCAAATCAGGGATAGAGACGCTCTATTAAAGGAGCAAGAAGCACAAAATAGCGAACGCGCTAGTGCTCGGGAATTGGTAAAACTAGAGAAGCAGATCGAACTAGCAAGGCTAACGGCTGCAAATCTTAATGTTAGTTCAAACTCAAGTAGTGGTACTGTTAACTCCCCCAATTCATAGTGTTCCCGTAAATAAACCGGGTAAAATTGCTGACGCTGTCAGACTTGTAAATAAATGGACTTCCGAATCGGAAATTAATAGTTTTCTAAAAATATTTGAAAAAACTATGGAGACGCAGCGTATAGACAAAACGGAATGGGTCGTCGGACTACAGCCCCTTCTCGGTGAAGTTTTGATTAAAGTATGTGATCAAATGTCGATCCTAGAAATGCATGATTATGAATTAGTCAAAATCAGGTTACTGGAAAGGTTTGTGCAAACTAAAGAAGCCGTACAAGCTCAGTTTCGTTCACTTGAACGTGGCCCCGAACAATTGTTCCACGAACATGCGTTCGCACTCGAAACCCTATTTTCAAGATGGGTGTCCCTAGCTGAAATTAATGGCAGCTACGACAAGCTAGCTAATTTAGTTATGCTTGAGCAATTCACTAAATCGTGTCCTATTGCACTGCGCAAGTGGTTGCCGGATCAAATAAAACTTGGTACGTTACACGAAGCAGCCAAACTCTGTGACGAGTTCACAACCAGAAATAAACAAATTTCTGCCGATATGGCCCTTAAAACAGGAAAAGCACAAGCTAGTGCTCCGTCGTCTAGTCAGACTTCTAAAGTCTTTTCTAAACATAAACAAACTCGTAATGTATTAGCTAACCTGGTTGGGACTAATAATAGCAGTGACAGTGTAATTAGCTCTGCTAACACTGATAAAACCGACAATGTTAGAACGTGTTACGTGTGCGGCTCGGCCTTGCACCTGCGCAATCGCTGCCCCGAACTTAACAAAGCTTCGGCGTCCGCTAATGCATGCTTTCTCGTGGGGAAAGATGCCCTAACTATTTTAAAATCTAGCACTATCGACGCTAGCGTAGGAAAACATAACATTAAAGTTTTATGCGATTCCGGGAGCTCAGTTTCAATCGTCAGTGCCAAACTGGCCAAAGGTTGGCCACGCCTAAAGCAAAAAAGCAGATGCCGAACTATTCTAAGCTCCGACATAGTGGTGTTAGAACAGGTAAACCTAGGTATCAAATTAACGAATGGAGCAATGTTAAAAACAGTAGCTTGCGTTTCGAAAGCATCTAGGCCTATTTTCGATGTGGTTTTGGGAATCCCAGGGATTAATTTGTTAAACCAAACTGTAAACCAGCCTCGAGATTTTGCCCCCAACGCTGCGAATGTGTCAGCCCCCCGAGCGCGTCAATCAAAAAAGCGCTCACGTGAACAGACCTCGCCCAGCCCCACGGGAGTGGTCAAGTCCCAAGCGTCTCCAGACTCTCGGACGCCTAACGAGCGGCAACCAATCGTCGTTGGGTCGCCAAATACCAAAGTTTTGAATGGGAGGTATGCCATTAAAAATTCCCCTGGCCAGCGCCAAGTACAACAGCAACAAGTGGAAACTGTCCACGCCCCAACGATCCTTGATTGGCTACAGCGTCGCCATAAGGTCAACACACCTCCTAGAAGTAGATTGAAAAGAAGCTTATCAGATAATAATGTGAGCCGAAGTGTGTTCATGTCCAGTTGGCCAGAAATTAACGAAACCAGCTTCGCAAGTTGGCTTGTGTCACGAAGTAAATCGTCCTCTAACCTAAAAGTTAGTAAAGACCGCTTGACTGATTTTAAATACAATTAAATCGGTATGCCAGTAGTGAGAACTTGAATGCAGTTTTTTTTTCTGATCCTTTTTTACATTAGGACCCGATGTTTTGTTGCTAAGCTTTTGTCTTGGATAAAAAGGTGTCATTTTTGTGCTTGATCACCACAATTATGACTCTTTAAACTAAAATAATGGTTTTTTAGTTGAAACTAAGGTTGTAATGCTAACCTAACCTAAAGTTAAAACATAGTTTTACCAGTAGGGAGTAAGTAAAACCTTTAAATGGTCTCCAAACTGAACAACTAAAACTTGAGTAGTTTTTTTCCCTAAAAAAAGTAGTTTTGTGTGCAAGCTGGTGCAAGCCACCCAGTTTAACCCTAGTAGTGTGTAAATTTTCTACAAGTTGAGTTTTTTTTTCTACACTAAAAACCGGAAACCTAACAAACTAGTTTCCCTTTCAAGTTTTTTTTAAATAGTAATTGTACGCCGCTACGAAAGTGGCTACATCTCTGAACGCCTAACCTAAACACCAAAAATCGTGTTTATTGCTTTGAAGTCTGCAAACTTTAAACTGCTTCGTTGAACAAACCTGGATAGTTGTGTAATGAACGCTGATACTTTCAGCATGTATTTTGTTAAAGCATTAACTTTTTAAAACACGTCATTTTCAGTACAAATTGACTGGAAATTAAATTTTTATCTTTAAATACTTTTAAGTGGTATATTGAAAGTGCAACCACAACAAAAGGAACTTTCAGCTATTTCCCGTTTCGGAACTCTTCACCTAAATTTTAAGTGCCTATGTTGTACTCGTTTTGTCACTATCAACGTCTCCCTATGTGGGAGAATAGTGTCAAAGACTGTAACGACACTAATTAAATATTCATTAGGAGTATTCTACGGGGGTTGCAACTTGTTCCCGGTTGGCCCTTCTTAAGGTTTTTACGAAACATTTTTCCTGCAAAAAATTTGTCCGTCTCACCTCCGAGTGCAAAAGGTCAACTCTGTCGTTAAAAGGTTGTTGCGTTATTATCCATAAAACCTCCCAGTGTTGTATAATATGTTTAAGTTATGGGTACCATCTCTAAACCCTTCAGTGTAACATTTCTCATGTAAAACAAGTTGTTTGGTAACCTTAAACCACTCCAGTGGTAGTCTGTTAACTTTAAATAGAGCTGATAGTTGCGCATGCGCTTATAGTACCCTCTATTCCGATCCTTATCGCAAGCTAGGTCCTGAGGAGTGCGCCCAGGGGTTTTTCTCGAGGTTTTTCCAGATAAAAAAAAATAACTTTCTGTGCACGGCTGACTGGTTAGAGCATTTGAATTCAAATCTCATTTGAATTAACAGCTACAAAAACCCTTAAACTGTGACCCTTTATGGTCAAAATTTGCGTTTTTATTCATATAAACTTTCGTTTGCTCCAATTTTCTTTGTGGCCTGTACGACTTTCCTGCAACAAGCAGCGCGGACAGCACTAAGTTAATTTTTGCAACTAGTGTCCCTTTAAACTTGTAATTTTTATTTACAAAAATTTCTTGAGCCACAAAAACGTCAGTTCCCTAAAAACATAAAATGGCAGTTTTTATTTTTTGTAAACAGTGTATTTTATAACTTGTGGTGATGTATTTCACAGGAGGTGTATTCCTCAGAAGGTGTATTCCTTGGTGCATTAATTTATGCAATTTCTTTACATGGCTTGGCAGTCTTGTTCTTTGGCATGTCTTGTGTGCACTGACCTTTTCTGTTATAGCACTTATTTGGAGTTCGACAGTAACCCCAAATAGAGTCCTCCGCGTGGGGGCGTGTAAACGCGGTCTCGTATCAGACGCTCGTGGTGAGGACACCTCAACACCACCGAAGAAAAAAACCTGAGGGCAGTATTCTTCCACACCAGAAGAACAATCGTCAATATGGCGATTTCACTTTAAAATGTAAAAAATGTATATTTTCTTAGGCATAAAGCCGAAACACTTTTCAGCTTAGTTGTGTTTTAGATGTTGTCAACACACGATATTTTTTATTTGTAACAGGTGACGACTTTGCTTATTTATGAAAAATGTCCGATGTTCAAACCAGTTTAAAATCTAACCTAAACTACAATTAGCCCTTTAAAAACTAGCTGGAACATTTAATCTTTTGATTTGTGCACTTAATGCATTTTGGTAAACTTAACTTCTTGCCATGAACCCTACCGGAGCTCCCATGTTTATGTTTGTCTATTTTTATGGACCCAGTGTATGATTTTATGTTTATTTTTTATAGCATCTCCATCCAAACTCCGACCGTAGTGAACCTCTAAAAACGTAAACAAACTAGCTTTCCTTCGTTGAAAACATGCCTTGTATATAGCAATCCGTTTCCCAAAGTCAAATGTTTATTCTGTGCATTACACTTCGTCCCCCCCCCCTCCTTCAATAGTTGCGATGCCTAACGTCGTAGTTTGTTTTAATAGGCCTAAAAATCACGTTGTTATGAGTTGAAAACTCACTTGCACATTCAAAGCCAGGCTTCTAAGTTCCAAGTCGGCAATTCCCTTTGTCAATTCGAATCCATCCAACCAAAACACTGCTTCAATTCCGTCAGCCAGTCAGAGCGCTCAAGCTACCCCGGTTGTCCGCGCTGTCATGGCCGACTTCCGGTAATGACAGTGCGGCCGATTTTGGTCTGTCTCTCCTCCAGGCGTCCACCTCTTCCCCACTCACCCCCTCCGTTGCTCTCCTACAGGGCCGCGCTAACCCTCTACCTGCCTGCCAAGCAGAAGGCATAAAAACCCAGACGCAGTAGAGTATAGTTAGCACAGCACAGCTCAAGGATTCTCAAAGCTAGAGGTCGCTACGCCGGTCGGGAGTGGAGATGCCGCGGTCCGATTGTTGCCATGCCAGGCAAAGGTTGTGGTTCGTATCGTACTTAGTTTAGCTTTAAAAGTTTAATTTTTGGACTTACATTCAAAATTTATAGTTTAAACTTAACTTAACCTCGTAGCTTTAGAAAGTAAATTTATGGTGCGTCAAGCCAAACGGCATTTCGGACGTTGGCGGCCATAATTTAAGGGTTCACGGTCCCTTACTAAAAACCAGCTTTATTTCATCGTTTCTTTAAACGCAGTTTAATGTAAACAAAGGACGGTTTGATCTTCGTGGGGTTTCCATCGATTAAACGCTCGGATCCACTTTATAGGTAGCCGCGGCTCTATAATTTAAGGAGTTGAATTATCAACAGCAACTCTGGGAGGTTTAATGCTTTGCAGTATACACGTAGAAAAATAACTGTAAAACAGGTCTACTATTACTAGACAGCCGAGGCTGTTCGTAATTTAGAGGGCTCTTTTGCGAAATCCCCTTGTGCCTAAGAAAATCACTTTTTCTATTTGAAAATGTTTTAACTGAACCTCGTGTTGGTTCTAGTGTTGAATTTTATTGTAAATTCCTTGTGTTATTTATAAACTAATCCAGTTGTAAATTTGCCAAATGTAAATGTAAAGTGCGTTTTGATTTTTAACATGTTTGTTCAAAAATAAAACCAGGAGTTTAAAACCCAGTTGGTTTACTCGTCAGTCGTTCACTAGAAGTAAGAAATTAAGACAATTCTCTTAAACTTAGGTTAGCTAGCCTAATTTTCCCACCTTGGTGGCAGCGTTACCGCTTATTATTACAGTTAGCCTACATTATTAGGACATGTGTAGCTCCATTCTCTACGCCGGGACTGTAGCTGTTGTGCTTGTTTGAAACAAAAAGTACCCCAAAGTAATAGTAAGAAGATCAAGTTACACCAGGCGAGCGGCGATGTTACAAGCACCTACCCAGTCGTAGCATCCGCCGTTACAGACGCTACGACGGCTGAGGTGCTTGTAACGCCCCCGACATCATTGGTTGACGAGTATTGCCTAGCATCAAGTTTTGGTGATTATTACGACTTTTCACATTAATAAGCACAGCAAGGGCTACAGTCCCGGCATGGGGAATGAAGCGTCGCTACATATTAATTTACACTTGGAACAATTAATCAACTAGGAAATGAACCTGAAGTTTAATACTCTTGGTTTTTATTTAAAACATCAGAAAAATAAAAATAAACACTTTTTACATTGGTTCACTAGTATTTAGCTTTTGACAAGTTTGCAAAAACCCTTGACTTGAATTTACATGAGAAATTCGTTTAGAACAAGAAGAATGAAGTTGATTCTTAAACACTCTTAATTTTGACTAGAAAATGAAGCTTTTTTTCTTGGGTTCCAATCCAGGAATACCCAGCAAGCTGAACCGCGTCCGCTAAGTCGCAACTATATGTGACAACTATTTTTCAAGTCGTCCAACAGTTATTTTTCCCTGAATCTACAAAGATCAAACCGTCCCTTTGTATACATTTAAGATTGTTAAAATGAACAAAGAATGAACCTGGCTTTTTAGAAAGAGATGCCTACTCTAACATTATGGTGGTAGGGACCAGAACTGCCGATTTGGCTTACCAACCATAAAGACTCCTAAGCTAGAGGTTAGTTTAAGTTAAACTATAAATTTAGAACTGGGGGGGGGGTCCTAAAGTTAAACTTTTAAGCTAAAACTAGTTACAAACGAACCACTACCATTTTGCCCGGCATGGCAACCACGGATGTGACATCTCCATTCCCGACCGGCGTGACCCTTCTAGCTTGAGAGATCTGTGAGCTATGCTGAGGAGGGAGGGTTGGGGGGTCTTTTTATGCTAGAGCAGCAGATTCTCGCGACCAAAGCGAGGACGCCGAGGAGAGCTGCGGGGGTCTGATTGGTGGATGGCCAGGAGAACAATGGGAAAGTCTGTAGAGCAAAGGGTTTTGGTGCAGAGCCGTTTGAAGGAGTAGGGACATGGTAAAGATAGGCCAAATTGAGTTTTCAACTCTTGGACATTGGGAAAGGTCTTTACATTGGGATATTGATTATTGATTGAATATTTACATGTGAATTTGGTGAATGGCTCTTGTTAAAGCTTAGTACATTGGCTTGGGTAATGATAAATCATTACTATTAAATTAAATAAGCTTTAACGGTAAACTGCTGTGTTACACACCACAACTAGATTGGGGTGGGGGGACTGAGTTTCTTTGCACAGACTGACTTTGGATTGGCATTGGGAACAGAACTTTATAAGATTTTTGGTTTTAATAGAAAGACAAGCTATTGCACACATTCGGATGGTCACAGTCGAAGTTTTGGTAGAGATTTAACGCAAAAATATTTACATAAAAATTCGTGTCCGGTGATTGCCGATGTCGAATCAGTTCGCACTAATGGCAGCGTTCTGGGGGCAAAAGATTATTAATAAAGTATAAAATGGATAAATAAACAAGCTTAGTGAATGCTATAACGCATTAAGTTAAGTTGGAGGTTTAACTTTAAAGTTAAAAGACAGTTATCGATCGTTTTGGAAATTTTTCATAAAAGTTGCTGCAGTTCAACATGATAAAAAATATCACACTGGAAATGGTTGTCTGTATCCACATGTAGGCGAGGTTAAGTACCAAAGGTAGCCCCTCCTAAGTCACAACTAAGCTAGTGTCTTTGGGCTTTTTGCCCTAGAATAAAAGTCAGAAAATCGAAATACAAGATACAAGTTTTCAATAATGGCGGCCATGATGAAGGAGCGCTGCAGTAATTTTGGAGCAGTTTTCAAATGGCGATGTGAGACTTTAGGATGGAATTTTGATGATTGGGCTTCCCGAAGAGTTAGCTATTGTGCCAGGCTATTAAATGGTTCCAAGATGGGCCGTTTTAGTCCATTATTAAGGATTTGGCTGAAGGTTAAAAACCGAGGTTTTTTTTTGCGTTTTGGGAGCGCTCAAGAAAAAAAAATTGTTCGTCGGGAAAACAACGTTTTTTTCGGCGGCCTGCGTTTACACGCCCCCACACACAGGATTTTATTCAGGGTTCCTTAGAACTCAGAATAAAAGTTAGAACAGAAGGGTTAGAGCACACAAGATATGCAAAAACAAGACCGCCAAATTATGGAAAAAATTGACACAAAATAAATCGCACTGTCTACAAAAATAATGACTTTGCCGTTTTGTATTTTTGGGGGACTAACGTTTTTTGTGGCTCAGAAAACTTTAAGTAAAAATAAAAGTTGCAATTTAAGAACACTATTTTTGCTGCCATTAACTAAATACTGCCTGCGCTGCTTCGTGCAGGAAAATCGTACAAGTATTCAGAAAATGGGGCAAAAGACATTTAATTTCGAAGAAACACTATTTTCTTTTAGAAAATTGCAAGGTTATGGTTTTGCAAATGAGGTGTCCCGCTACTTAATCGTTCATACGAGTCCGGATTATGTCCAATTGCCGCGTCTTTTTTTTCTGTGTATGACGGCCATAAACACCTCGCCATCAACCTTTAACCTAGACTGCGATAGCTGTTAGAAAAGGATATTCTATGAATACATAGAAGAACACGGCTCTGTTTAACATACCACTAGAATGGTTTAAGGTTACCAAACAACTTGTTTACATGTCAAATTAACACTGAAGGGTTCTAAGGTATGACCCATAACTTAAACATAATAATACAACACTGGGAGGTTTTATGGATAAAAATGCAACAACCTTTTAACGACTGAGTAAACCTTTTGGACTCAGAGGTGAGACAGACAGCTATTTTTAAAGAAAGCCATTTCGTAGAAAACTTAAAGAAGGGCCAACCGGGAACAAGTTGCAACCCCAGTAGAATATTCCTAATGAATATTTAATTAGTGCCGTTACAATCTCTGTAATTATTCTCCCACAAAGGGAGACGTTAATGATGACAAAAAGAGTAAAGCATAGGCACTTAAAATTTAGGTGTGAAGGCCAAAACTGGAATTAACTGGAAGTTGCTTTTGTTGTAGACGTACTTCCAACAAACCACTTAACAAAATTAAAAATGCAGTTAAAAATAATTTTCAGTCAATTTTTACTGAAAATGATAAGTTTAACAAGTTAATGTGTAAACAAAATGCTGGCCAAATACAGCAGTATTCACAAGATACTTTCCAGGTTTGTCCAGTAGACCCTGAAGTTTTAGAATTTAAAATTCAGCAAATATACTATTGTTAGGTTTGGTTGCTCGTAGATGGAGCCACGGCTGTAGCGACAAACTACTCATTGTTTAAAAGAAAACATTCACGGGAAAACACTATGTTAGTGTTTGCAGTTTACTTGCAATAAAAAAAAAAACTCTACTTTAGAGAAAAACTACATTAGGTTAGGTTTTACAACCTCCGTTTCACTGGGAACACCTATTCAGTACCAGAGCCATAATTAGGCCTTTATCACCACCCTAGACCGACATAGAGTTCACACTAAAGCATCGGTCCTATTTTTAACACACAACAAAAAGGGACGGTGAAAACTACGTTTTATTTGCTGGCACCCTGACTCTTTAAGTTAATTAAATTCAGGCAATTTCACTTTACAAAACTCTGAAAAAAAAATCAAAACATTCAAGGGGGAACACGTTTACTGCCGACCTTCGATTTGGCAGATTTACTTGTTTCTAACTTTAGTTTAAGGAACGTTTGCTCACGTAACTTAAGCCATTTGAAAAACTAAATTCGCTAATTCCTGGGTTTTCGGGCATGATTAAACTAGTGTTTACATCATTTGCTGACAAACTTCGTTTTATCTTACTTAGATAAGGTGTGTTTAAGGCATTTTTCGTTCTTAACCTAGGTAAGCAGTGATGGCGTCATATGGGTGAGGGAGGGGCAGGGTTCATTTGCAGAAGGCTTAAGCTGGCTCCACCCCTCTGGTCGCGAGGGCTGAACGACGTGTGGCTGAGACTTTACTGACTCATTACTGCCTAATTGACACTTGACCAATCCCATGGGGCTGATCGGTTTGTGGCTAGGCGACCCCTCCTTTGGTTGGCTCACACTGCTACTGCTGTGGCCAGAATCACGTGGAGTGACGCTCACCTCGAGCTTTTGGTTTAACACCTCAATACTGGGAATTCCTAACACAACGTCAAAGGTTGCCTGGCGTGCTTTTGAGACGCAAGCGACGGTTTTTAGCTTAGCACCATTATTTAACGTTAAACATAAATTAACCTGTTGTAACTCAACGATTACGTCAGTTAAAGCTGTTTGACATCGAATTTTATGTTTCAAATGTGGCCAGTTCTTTGCTAGTTTCGTACTAACCAGGGAAACGGCACTTCCGGAGTCACATAAAATATTGATTTTATGTTTACCTATGCTACCTGCTAGAGTGCTAGACTTAAGAATTTCCTTAGCATATTTCCCGACTGGGAAACATGCGTTTGCTTGTTCGGGGCCTGTTTTATTAAGTTCGGGGCACCGATTATGTAAATGGGAAAACGATCCGCATTCAAAACTCGATCTAGCATTAGATTTTGCATTCTCGTTACTAGAAGTTTTAGCAGTATTAGCATTTGAGCTAGTGTGACTGCCATCGTTACTATCAGTCCCAGCTAGGTTAGCTGATAGATTTGGTTGGGTTTAGTCTGTTTAGAAAAAACTTTAACTGCCTGACTCGGCTGATTTTTAACTGCACGGGTGCCAGTTTCGGTAGCAATTTGTTTATTGCGGGCTGTGAACTCGTCACATAACTGGTCCGCTTCGGCCAACGTGCCTAACTTAATTTGGTCAGGGATCCACTTTCTAAGATGATTGGGTCAAGATTTGTAAAATTGCTCTAAGAGCATTAGATTAACTAGCTTGTCAAAATCTTGGTTAACTTTGGCTAAAGCTAACCACCTGGAAAACAAAGTTTCCAACTCAAATGCGTAATCGTGATACTGCGTTTCTGGGTCCTTTTCGAGGGAACAAAACTGAGTCTGTAACGACTCCTTGGTCTGGACAAATCTGGCAAGTAATTTATTTTTAACTACCTCGTAATCGAGCATTTCCGCGTCTGAAAGCTGGCCGCAAACCTTGACTAATACCTCTCCCATTAATGGTAACAACACGGTTGTCCATTGGTCCTTGGGAATTTTTTGATTGACCATTATTCTCCCAAAAATCTTTAAGAAACTGTTAATTTCTGTTTTGGGCGTCCACTTATTTACCAGTCGAACAACGTCTGCGACTTTACCTTGTTTTGGGGCTGGATTTGGATGAGCTGGGGGAGCGCCGTTAACTCAGTTTGGAGCAGTGTTAACATTAACATTGGTAGCTTGTAGTCTTGCTAGTTCAAGCTGTTTGTCTAGTCTAGCCAATTCCATAGCATTGGCACGTTCTGTAATTACAGCATCTTTGTCTTTAATTTGAGCTTCTTGATCCTTAAGGGCTAGTTCATGGGCTCGACGTTTGTCACCCTCAGCCACCTCAAGGGTTCTTAACTTAAGCTCCTCTGCTTTGAGAAAAAGCTCATTTTTCTTTACGGCTAGTTCTTTTTTTGTTAAAATAGTAGCCTCTCTCTTTTCTATAGTGCTTGCTAATACATCGGAGAGTTCTGTCAAATCGAGTTTTCCATCCTCGAGGGCTGCTCGTAAGATTTGCTGTGACATTCCTGATTGTGCACCTTTGCTGTGAACTCTCTACTTACCTCAGATGGCCATAATAGGTTCTTCTAAAAGGTGGCGATTTATTCTTTCCAGCAGTGCTAATCACAATTGCTAATCTTAAATAGGGACCGTCCTATACCCATTGAAAGGTGTTGTCATAATGGCGTAGCGGCGAAACAGTAAGGTTATTATGGATTTCAAAATGTGCTTACGAGCTATCTAATGTTACTCTAGATGCACACTTAGGCTCTAATGAAAGGTGGTGACATCAATGCAAACAGTCCAAATGAAATGCTCACTTTCACTACGAAGACACATAACACAATGTGTAGCAAATTTTCAAAAGCTTTCTGCTTTCTTCATCAGGCTTAAAGAACAGTCAAAGCACTTGTCACATCTTGCACTGGAACACGAGCCAAATAAGATTTAAAACCGGTGGTCACCGTCACCTCCAGTATGCCAGCGCTTACTCAGTGCACTATTCGCCCGGATCTGCCAACGGCTGCTCAATGACAAGGGCGAAATGAATACGGTTTCTCAATATGGCCTACTCAATGCACCAGAGGTAACTCTACTCAAAACGTGATTAGATGGAATGCTACTGAAACATTCATAAAATCTAACTCGGTTAGTGACAAACATCTACGCTGTCTCGAGTCTATGGCTATTCGGCATTTTGAAAGCCAGAAGATTCCCCTTATGAATTTGCATGGTCCTTCCAACCCAAATCTGGCACACCTCATGAGTAGGCACTGTGCATTGAGTAGGCGCTGGTAGATCCGGGCGATTAGTATATTGAGTGGGTGCTAGCATACTGGCGGCGACGGCGACTGGCTGGTTTAAATCTTGTTTGGCTCGTGTTCAAGTGTAAGATGTGACAAGTGCTTTGACTATATTTAAGCCTGATGCAAGCAGAAATCTTTTGAAATTTGCTAGACATTGTGTTATGTCTTCGTAGTGAAATTGAGCGTTTCCTTTTGGACTGTGAGTATTAAAATATGGGGTTTCACTGTTCAAACGCCAACAAAGTTTTTCAATGTAACATGCCTTCAGTTGCATTTTGAAGGGTGCCACCATGTATGTTGAATATGTTGTTTACATGAATAGCGTCTATTTGCCTGTCAATAATAAAGTATTATATAAAATGGACTTAAAACTTTTTAAAATGCACACTTTCAAAACTGGAGACACACTGGGTCGATCTCCCACTCCCTCAGCAACAAAGCATCGAGTTCACAGTGTGCTAGGTGCAACACATTAGGATTGGCTGGGCCTTGAAGATTCATAATGGGTACCTTGTGTGCCAAATATTGCTGTATTGCAATCCAATCTAGACGCCAAAGTTGTCTCGTGCATTATTCGAGCACACCAGTGTGTTCGTGTTTCCCCAGTCAATCTCGTTCCCTGTATTCGTGACTGGGGAAACACGAAGACACTGGTGTGCTAGAATAATGCAAGAGACAATCACCGTCGGTGTCTAGAATCGATTGCAATACAGCATTATTCGGCACACAAGGTTCCCCCTATGAATCTTCAAGGCCCAGCCAATCCTAATGTGTTGTACCTAGTAAACCGTGAACTCGACGCTTTGTTGCTGAAGGAGTGGAAGATAGACGACAATATGGAAGATCAGCCCAGTAAATACCAGAGGCAACTCTCGCCGTGCGTCTTCTTACTTGAAAGCAGACGATGTAATCAAAAATGATGTAACCAGAGTTCAGAAAAACCACCGTTATTGTGCCCGATAAGGATAACAGCTCAGGTATCGAAAATTGGCAGAAACGTGTCTCCAGTTTTGAAAGTGTGCTTTTTAAAAAGTTTTAAATCCATTTTACTATGAGTGAATTTCATAGTATTGCCAGTAACGTTTTTTTTGGAAAAATATTATATAATTATTTATATATACAACAAGTACAGTGGGCTACAGATCTTCCACATAACCTTCCTCTACAGTTATATTTTATTGTGTTTGTATTGTGGCACTAGTCTTGATCAGCCAAGGATTTGCAGAATGATGTACAGGATAAACCAGCAGATTTGCTGCTGTATCTGTTCTTCAGGTAAAGCTTTTCAGAGGTGCACCCGCATGCCACAACCACCATTAACTCGGATGGAGCTCACTTTTTCGCACCAGCTGCAGGATCTTGTGTATCATCCACAATTTTCCATCCTTAAATCCTCAATGTTCACTGTTGGTAGTCCAGTTTGATCAGCAGCAACATTACATGCCATGCTATAATTACCAACTATTATTAACGGATCTCACAAAGGAAAATTCCTATGCAATTTCGGGGCATCAAATTAATGAACATTACATACACAAAAAACTGACAACCCAAAATGTTCTTGTTCACCTTGAAGACCTGCTGCGGATATGGATACGGTCTGCTGCGAAAATCAAGTTCTCTCGAGTCCTACTTTTCTAGTTAGCACCCCTCAGAACCAGGAGAGTACAGAAATCAAACCTAATGAAACTGGAAGATTTCTGTCTGTGTAACTAGAAAAGTTGGTCTTGGAAAATGTTGGGTCGTCAGTTTCTTACTATCTGCAAAATACTTACCTTCAGTATTCATGCTAAATTCGCTTAATTTGGTTTTACCCATGCTCAAACAAATAATTTTCTTAAATTTTTGAATTTTCCGCCTGTTGCCCGTTTTCCCCGCCAGGCACGCTGCGCAGTATACCTGCTGCAGCTGCCTGCCTCCCGTGGGGAAAACCCCATTCGCTTTTGAGCACGCGTCGATATAGGTCGAGCGTGTGGTTATTCCCATTCAAACAATGGCGGAAAACGATCAATTTGTGATAGAAACAGGCAACGAAGAGGTGGATAATGTTAATGAACTTCTGAAGAACGGAGTTTTCCCATCATGTACTTGCCAGAAGACACCGAAGGATCTACACCCACTTTGCAGGAGGTGCCGTAGGTGCAACTTTGTGGACAATCTGTGCGATATTTGTGAACTTCACAAGGAGGCGACCGTCAAAAAGATTTTGTATACCTGGCGCCACTCGGACCAGAAAAAGGCGCAGAACAAAAGGAAGGTGGAAAAAGAGGCAGCCCTACGGAAATCGAGCCTAGACGATCGGTTGGCAGGCATGAGCAAAGACCCAGAGGCACCCATTTTTATGAAAGAACTAGCCAGTGTCGGATCGGAATCGACGGCCGATTTCGACGGTTTTGACGATAACGAGCAATCAGTTTACCCGGAGGGTTCGTTAGGATCGATGTTGACGGCAGCCAGGGAGACGGCCCTGTCCGTAGTCGAGTCCAGGTCGGCTAAGCTGGAAAATAACGTCACAAGCAACGTGAGCGCTAAAGTGATCGGACACGTGGATGCAAAGTTAGGTGAGATGAAAAACGAGATTCAAGGCCAAATTACAGGATTAATTGCAAGTGTTCAGGCGTTGATTGCGGGAAATGCGGGGCGGCAATCAACGGGAGCGTCAATGAAACCCGGACCGTTAGTGCAGCTCAATAACGATCTCTCAGTGCATGGTGAATCGGACGTAACAAGGAGTTCGCAGAGAGCCACAACAAAGGGTTCGCCGGCGATCCTGGAAAAGGCGGCAAAAGAAAAAAAGGAGGAAGGTAAACAGAAAGCGTCTCGCAGTTCACACAAAGAAAGAAGCAGCGAGAATAACGGCAAACTTACTGGGAAAGAAGAGGTAAGCAAGGTGGAGATTTCTAAGAAAGGAAAAGGTGCGGGGAAGCACTCAAAGCAATTGCGATCCCCGTCCGCTCCCGAGAAAGGGTCAGGCGGACGGGAAAAAGAGTCGCACAATGGCAAGGTCGCCCTGCCCGCACCCGAGAAAAGGGTTAGCGGGAGGGCAGAAGGCCTGTCCGCTACGCAGAGAAGCGGCGATCAGGGGCCGCGTTCTCTCGCTCAAACCATAGCGGACGTTCGGGCGGCCAGTTCGCCGGCGGTTCGCCACAGTTCGCAAGAGGCGGGCGGATCGCCAGCGGTGCGCAGTGTGCCGGCGGTGCGCCACAGTTCTCAAGGGGTTGGAGGTTCGCCGGTGGTACACGGTTCGCAGCGTCGCTGCACATCGCCGCTTCGGGGTTCGCAGCGAGTTTTCGGCATGCAAACATCGCCAGTGAGGGTAGTTGCTCCTTTTCAGGGTGTTTCTGTGGAGTCTGGTGAACGTGACCATTCGGAGGCCTATGACGGCTACAGTGGCGATCGGCGTGACGGTGATGATGTCGGCTCGCAGGACGAGGAGTCGTATGACGAACAGTACGAAGACCATTGTGATGATTATACACAAAACAGAGGAGAAAAAAGGAACCGGGTTCATTTCCCTCAGGATCCACCTATTAAATACAGGAAGGCGCAGTATAACGAGGAGGATATTTTTAGAGAAAGCAGGACCTTCGGAGAAGAACAGTTCAGACAAGAACAACGATGGAACGAGGAGGTGTCGCGGTACACAAGTCATCCCGAATCGACGGATCACGATGACCCTTTCGAAGAAGGTCCGGGCTTGATTAATTGGAAGAGCTTCGCAGGGTTCACCTTCAAGTACCTGTGTCACCTTTCTGCAAGCAAGCCACACCGAAAGAAGTAAACCCGGAGGACCCGCCAATGGAGACCCTGGCAAACGTGGGGAGTGCGAGGGCAGACCCAGTACACCTGCCTCAGTCGGCGGTAGCTTTCAGACAGCTCCTAAATAACGAATCCTTAACGAGGAAAGATGGACAACCGATCTCGATCTCGAAGCCACTCCCCCCCACGACCCCAAGTTCGCAAAGATGTTCTTCACGGCCGCGGGGAGGGGGGCGCCCCCGAAAAAGAGGTACAAGACTTTTCCTGAGGCAGAGTACTTCACGGAGAACATGGATCTGGAACTGGATTCCACACTCAAGACCCCAGCATTCATCCGGACGCCAATTCAACATCACGATAACGACGAGGCGCTCCTGAGGTGCAGCATACGGGCAAATTCACACGCGGAACTCGCGTATTCAGCTTCAGTGGCGGTGATTAAATCTTTAGTAGAAGAGAAACCTGAACTCAAGGAAAACCAGACAATTCGTGAATGCCTTCACATCATGAAAAGGGCGTCTTCCTTCCAGCAAGACAGCCTTAATTGGTCTTCACGGTTGCTACTAAACACGGTTTTCCGGAAGAGGGACGCGCTCCTGGAATCAGCCCCCTCCATTCCGACTGACATAGCAGGACAGCTGCGGTTACTGCCAATCCACGGAGCGACTGAAGTGTTTGATGGCAAGATTCTTCTCCTGGCACCAGAGTTAAAAGAGAAAACCAAGCCGGCATCTTCATATAACCTACCATCGAGGGGTCTACGAGGGAGAGCGAGACCCATGCTGCGAGGGTACCCACCATTCCCCTTCCAAGGATCAAGTGGAGGGCCACAGGAAGGACGAGGCAGAGGTGGCAGAGGTGAAAAGAAGATAGGATCACAGCCCTTTCGTGAAACAGCCCCGGCCCAGCCCAGGGAAAGGGGCGGAGTCCAACAGCGGGGAAGGAGTCAAAGTCGAGGAAGAGGGCGTAGACCAGGCAATGATTAAACTTGATTAAAGATGACTCCTTCGCCCTCGCTGGGCCTCGCTGGGCTTACCATGTCCTTCCATCATTCCTCCGGAATGTTTTCTCGTCTACCGCTCTTCTCTGAAGCCACTTCAACACGGCACTACATTCAGTACCTCCTTTCCTCGGACAAGCGTCCCTCCTCCCAATTTGTCCTCCTCCTACGGAGGTGTTCCGAGTTTTCATCAAACATCACACCACATGACGGGCGGACGCTCTTTCTTAACCCTTCTTCCGAACCTCCGCATACTGGCAAGCTCTTCTTACCATCTGTATATCATCATCCCATGGATGGTAGGTGCCTTCATTTTGTCCACTTCCTTCCTACGTCCCTCCGCACCTCCTTTCTTCTTGGTCCGTACCCCGGGACAGCTTGTGTCATCATGGAATATTGTTACCCCTCGCTTCCCCTGCTCGGCCTCCGTCCGAACTAGGACGGGAAGGGGGAGGAGGTTACCTTCCAAGTAAGAACGTCAGCATCACGTCAGCCCGTGTTCTTCCCACTAGGCCCTGGTCTCTTACATGGTGGTGGGTCTCTTACCACTTGTCACATCCTTCGCTTACACTATACCCACTGGGCATCCTCCTGCGCAGCCTCCTTCATATATGGCACCTCGACCTTCACGCCTCACCACATCCTGCATTGTTACAGTTTGCACTTTGCCTACAGCATTCGACATCCTCCTCTCTTACTACCTCCCTTTACTAAGATTTCTTCTTCTCTAGCCACCACGCCGTTCACTTCGCTTCACAGTTGCCTTCCGCATTTCTGCTTTCCGCCTCCACCTCCGCGTTCCTATGCCTCTTACTACAGGAGCGCCGTATGATGACACCTCCCGGGACTCTCCATGCCTTGAAGTACCGCGGACACGTCTCCCACCCTTTGCAATTAACCTCCTCCGACGATCCTTGATTACCTCCACTCGGTCTATCCTCACGTTCCTCTCCACATTTTGTTACCGAACGTTCCGCTACCCAACGAACCAATGGACCACTAGCATTGGTCCATTCCTTTCAACTTTCGACTTCCTTTCTCTTCAGCCTTGCATGCTGTCACTTACATCTAAGGGTATGATATCCCTCCGAGTCCGCACCGCTGCTACCTGCGCAGCCCTCCTTTCTTTTTCCTACAACCTTCGGCTATGCAGCCCGTTGGTCTTTTCTCTACCTTCAACCAGTGCAACTGTACTGCGTGCTGCCCCCCAACGGGACCAATCCTCGTGCCTCGACTTATGTCACGCTATTCCTTTTCCTCACGCCACCCTTTCGCAAAGGACTCCCTCCGCTCCATCTTTGATGGTCATTCCAGCCCTTCGCCACTTTTAGACTACTGAGACCTCCATCCGTTCCTTCTCCACCCTACCTGAATCCACCAACCCCTTCCTCCATTCCTCTGGAACGTCTCTCATCTCTCATTTTTTCTTCGGGACTCACCGACGCACCGTGATACGTCCCGTCCCGTCTCCTATATTCCCACTTCACGGTTGATCATTCCGGCCTCCGAATCAGCTTCCTCTGCCATACTAGCCTCCTCATCGACGGATGATCCCTCTGCCAACCCCTCAGTATCCAAATCGGAAGCCTCGCTACAGGTTTTAATTTTTGCCTCCGTGACCGGCTGCCCTCTCAGCCTCCGCTATTGGGACAATCAACAATACCCCGACATTTGCAGCAACTCTCCTCAGAAATGGTTCACATCTTGAGTAGGATAAAGGTCATCCTCCGCCTTGCTCAGGCCGTGGGAATTGCTTCTTCCACCCTATGGGCAATGGTACAGCAACCCCACACAATTTGACACCTATCCTCCATCAGAATTCCTGACAGCCAACACAATGTTACACCTCAGTTCCGCTCTCTACCTCCCTCGAGCAATGGTTCCCGGTTTTGTCATCCGCGACAATGACTGTGTCCTCCGACTAAGCCTCCGAGCTACATCCTAAGCGGACATCCTTGGTGCTACGCCAATACACTGTGTGAAAGGTTATACACCGACCCTCCTCCGAATGACACTCGCCAGCTAGCTTTCCTCATCAACCAAGTCTTCCGAAGAAGCTGCTTCGGTGCTTACCACGCCATGGATTGGTTTACAAGGACCTCCTTCAACTCCACACTCCTACTCTGAGGAGTGGCTCTAGGCCGCAGCCACGAATCTACATGACTCACCTTACCATTCCTACACAACACATCGCCAATGGATTCTTTGCCTCCGCTCGTCATCCAACCTCTGCTCCTCCACCAACGACCTTAGGAATGGGAGGATTGACACTTTCAAGACGACTGACCCACTCTACCTCCGCACAGTCGACTTAAGGTGAATCTTTTCACTGCCTCCTATCGGCTTTCACCTTTCCTCCCTCCAGCATTGAATACTGTTGTTTCGTTGGGCAGGGTATGCTATCCCTCCGCACACCCTCCGTCTGCACATTCTATTGCACAGCCCTCCGGCCGTACCTCCTCTCCAACATATAACCATCCATTTGCGTCCTCCGCCTCCTTATGTGGATGCTCCTCCGCCAGCGGTGATCCCTCCGCCTCCGTTTCCTACCGTGCTCCTCATGCCGCACTGCGACTACGGGCATAGCCCTAGGATTTCAGAAGATTCTGTGAGCACCTATCACATTCCGCAGCCCCTTTTTCTTCCAAGACAACAACAATACTGACGTCGGGCACATCTGCTACGACGGTATCTTTTCCCTCCAGTCGCACTCAAACTCCTTGCCTCGGCATCTGCCAGACACCTTCCTTGAACGTTTACTACCATGTTTTCTCCAATACCATCGTTCCACCGAAGCTTCTCCCAGATCCTCCGGATTTCTGCTGTGTACTCTGGTCCATCCTGCATCGAGACGCCACTCTGACCTACCTCCGACCCTTTGGTTGTGCTCGACCATTCCTGCCTCTGCAAATGCCTCCGCAAGACCATCCTGCCTGCTTCCTCCGTTCCGTCATCTCTACCCTCCGCCTCCTGCAGGTAAGAGGCTTCAAATACTATTTTTTGATTTCTTTACCTTGCCCCCGTATGAATTGACCTCTGCATGCGATGACGTTCTTTAACCATATGGAAATCTTATTATAATATCGGAGGCCAGCTAAAAGGAAAGCCTAAAGGAAAACCACTTCTCCCCTCCTCGCGCCCGCATTGAAAATGCACTATCCCACTCTACCTGCAGCCAAAAAGAAGCCAGGCATGAGTGGTCGATCAATCTGACAAGTCGTCGGGAAAATGTCCCGGGAAATGTGTCCCGGGAAATGTGACCGTCCCCGTGCATAGCACGGGCTTCCTCTAGTTATTTATAATACCCTTAGCTTTACCACACCCCCAATCTCACTCTTACCGGACGTGAATGGAGCTATTTGCACCTCCGCTCCACCTACTACCTCCGTCCTGGTGGGCGCCTCCGCCCCCAGTGAAAGTGGTTGGGTCAGCAGACTGGTCTTCATCAGGACGTATTGTTCCTGGGGCAGCCGTCTCGTACTGCGGGAATTTGGCCTCCAGTTGCCGTGAACACTCTGAACCTAGCCCCCCTCCGGGTTACAAAGTCTGCTAATGTAAAACAGGTAATATATATTTTCGTTGGCTATAAAAAGACTAAAATTGCAGGGCATGCACCTGCTTAATTTTAGTTTTTATTGCCTAACCGAAAATATATATTACCTTAACTCCCGCCCAAGCCTCTCCACCATGAGCTAGGTTCTGGTAGGAGGAGAAATGATGTCGACTACTGCTGCGCTGGGGTTTTGTAAGCAGCCTGACGCATGCGTGGTAAAGTACGAGGAAGGCAACCTTCAAGTTCTAGGAGATTCAATAGCTCAAAGGGGACACCTGCTAATGTAAAACAGGTAATGTATATTTTCGGTTAGGCAATAAAAACTTTTTGACCTTCAAGTATTTTAGGGGGCTGGGTGTTAGCGTTGACTTAGTGTTTAATATGTGATTTACGGTATCTCCAGCTCTGGCTCAAATTTGGGCCGAAATCTTTACAGCAAATATTTGGTAGGATTGTTTATAAAATTTATTTCTGAGCAGCGTGCATGCCAACTTGCTAATGCTTACATTTGTACACTTATTGTTGTTAGATTGATCCCATCTACCACAAAGAGTTTGTTTCGTGGCGAGAAAAGCCAGAGTTTGACAAGACTCATCCGTTTCTTGGGAGGATTTACAACGAAGACATCGAACCGTGTTTAAATTTCACAAATAAAGAGGTATGGAATTTAATTTATTTTCATTATTAAAATATTTGTTGCGTCATTAGTTGATTCAAAAGTCACAATCATTTGGGAATGTTTCTAGAAAAGGAAATTAAATAGGCTGAACGGCAGTTTCGCAGCACCACGCTATTATAGTCTACCTCACCCTCTTCCCTCGCCACTACCATAATTTGTGTATTAAATGTCCAGGCGAAGCTAAAGCACACATCCCCCCGCCCCCCCCCCCCCGGAATTGCTTTAAGGTCAAAATCGTGATATAGTCTAGTTAAAGTCGCTCCTTAAATTATTGTGTCTTTTTTGCCAAACATATTAACCTGATAATTTAGCATTACATTGTCCTCAATTAATGTTCTCCCTGGAGGTTTTTTAGTTGCTTGTAGACGCCTGCTTGCATGACCCACTGCGCATGCGCAGTCCTCCCTGTATAAGCGAGAACGTGGTTGGACTCGGCATTCATTTTCCTCAAGAGGTTCCGCCCTGTCACCTCGTCTCCCACCTGGATCTTGGATTTTCATGTCCGCCCGTCTCCGATGATGGATGTCGCATTGTGCGACACTGCTCTCGCCTCGGATGCTGCTCTCTCCTCCGGCCATCCCTCCCGCCCGCGTCGACCGCTGCGCGCCCGGCTTAGTACGGGACGTGCATGTCGGCTACGGCGACGCTGACGACTCCCAGCTGCAAGACGGGCAACGCCGCCCTCTCCCGCCCGCCGGCCTTGGCAGAAGACGTGCGACACGCCAAGGCGCTACTCCGGGATGCCAAGCAGAAGCTCCGAGAAGCCACGGCCCATGCCGGCTTACCACCCGACGACTCACCGCTCGACTTATCTTCAAGATCGTCACGCAGAGAACATAGCGTCACATGCAGCGAAGCACACAACCTCGTCGACTCGGTCTTCCACCGCTTTGCCGACAAGACACCGATGCCTCCCCCGTCGTGCACCTCATCTTTTCGGCAGACCAACACTTGAGACTGGGTCGCTTCCACTACGAGCCAAGAGAACCGCAAACGTGTGTCGCACAACGTCGCCCCGTCGGCCAAGAAGCTCAAACTCTCGTCAGTGTCGCACGACCCCATTACAGTGTCGCACGACCCCACTACGGTATCACGACTCTCCCAGATGCCGCCACCACCCGCAAAGCATATCCACTTCCCGGACGACAACAACGACGACCCGACCATGCCCGTAGCATCCTTTCTCAAGACAGTCGAAGACACCGTCGTTCTAATCCGTGTCGCACAACTCTATGTCGCACAACTGTGTGTCGCACAATGTCGCCCCACCGGCCAAGAAGCTCAAACACTCGTCAGTGTCGCACGACCCCACTACAGTGTCGCACGACACCACTACGGTATCACGACACTCCCAGATGCCGCCACCGCCCGCAAAGCACATCCACTTCCCGGATGACAACAACGACGACCCGACCATGCCTTTAGCATCCCTTCTCAAGACAGTCGAAATCACCGGTGTCGCACAACTCCACGTCGCACAACTCAGTGTCGCACAACTCCGTTCTACCGGCTAAGAAGCGCAAGCTCTCGTCGGTGTCGGCCGACCCTACTGCTGTGTCGCGACACTCTTAGACGCCTCCACCGCCCGCAAAGCAACACCTTACTCTTACGGGAAGCTGCCCTGAAGACCGCCCACAACTTAAACGAATCGACTAGACACCGTCTACGCAACCAGCACTTCACGAGTCCGACACGCTCTTCAGGGGATTGATTCCGACACTAGCCCCTCACTTGGACATCTTCCGCAAACCTAAACCCGTAAGACAAGACAAACTAGCCTTTCGATCGTCTAAACCAAACAGGCACCAAGTCGGACGCCTTTCTCCCGAGAAACCATCGGCTCCCTCGAGTGTCACACGATGCGACACTCCCTCCGGTAAGAAGCAGCCCTTTCGGACCGACCGTCAACCACACTCTCGCCCCAGTCAGCGCTTCAACCAGAAACGCGCCGCAACTCCCGACCGCCGCAGCTGACTCTCATCTCCCGGCAGCCGCAAACCACATCGCAACCAATGACTATCGCCGGCTCTCTCGCTTCCCTGTCGGCGCGAGACTACGCCATTTCTCCCCGGCTTGGAAATCCCTGTCGCACAACCAAGAAGTACTCTCAATCATAAAAGACGGCTTCCAGCCATCCTTTCTTTGTAGACACCCCCCCCCGGCGGCCACATCTCGCATTGCAATCAATGTCGGTCACTGGCTCTCTCGCTTCCCTGTCGGCGCGGATCTCCGCCATTTTCACCCAACCAGCAAAGCTAGCAAGCCAAAGCAAGCAAAGCAAAGCAAGCAAAGCAAAGCAAGCAAAGCAAAGCAAGCCAAAGCAAGCAAAGCAAAGCAAGCCAAAGCAAGCAAAGCAAAGCAAAGCAAGCAAGCAAGCAAAGCAAAGCAAGCAAAACAAAGCAAGCAAAGCAAGCAAAGCAAAGCAAGCAAAGCAAAGCAAGCAAAGCAAAGCAAAGCAAGCAAAGCAAAGCAAGCAAGCAAGCAAGCAAAGCAAGCAAAGCAAAGCAAAGCAAGCAAAGCAAAGCAAAGCAAGCAAGCAAGCAAAGCAAAGCAAGCAAGCGAAGCAAGCAAAGCAAGCAAAGCAAAGCAAGCAAAGCAAGCAAGTAAAGCAAAGCAAGCAAGCAAGCAAGCAAGCAAGCAAAGCAAGCAAAGCAAAGCAAAGCAAGCAAGCAAGCAAAGCAAACAAAGCAAACAAAGCAAAGCAAGCAAAGCAAAGCAAGCAAGCAAAGCAAAGCAAAGCAAGCAAGCAAAGCAAAGCAAGCAAGCAAAGCAAGCAAACAAAGCAAAGCTAAGCAAGCAAACCTAGCAAGCAAGGCAACTAAGCAAAGCAAACGATGCAAAACAAGCACATACCTCGGCAACTGCCATCAGCCCTCCGTGGAACTTCTCGTCCCGAAGAAAAAATCAAGACAACAGTTGCTGCCCATTGCTGCTCGTCTCATTCATAGCTACAACCCACGTTTTGAGCAAACCGAAGACGAAGCCATTTACACCTCTTGCTGCTTGTCTCGACCATGGCTGACCCCACTTCTGGAACGAATATCAAGCCAACAGTTGCTGCCCACTGCTGCTCGCGTCTCACTCGTGGCTAAAAAAAAAAAAAAAAACCACGTTTTGAGTGAAAAATCCAAGACAGAAGCCGTTTTACCTCTTGCTACTTGCCTCGACCATGGCTGAACCCACGTCTATAACAAAAACCAACCCAACAGTTGCTTTCCACGGCTGCTCGTCTCATTCGTGGCTAAAACACACGTTTGAGTGGAACAAGAAGGAAGTTTCGTTTGCATCTCTTGCTGCTTGTCTCAACCATGACCGACCCCACATCTCAAGCGAAAATCAAGACAACATTTGATTTGCCGTCTACTATCGTCTCACTCATGGCTAAAACCCTCGTTGTGAGTAAAGTTCCAAGACGGAAGTCGTTTGCACCTCTTCGTGCCTGTCTCGACTATTGCTGCCCCATGTCTCGGAAAAATCAAGACATCAGCCGTTGTCAACACTCAAACCCGCCTCATTCGTGTTTAGAACCCACGTTATGAGTGAATAATCAAGTCAGGACCGCCTCCATCCTTAGCTGCTAATTTCAACCATGGCTGTCCTCAAGTCTTGAAAAAAAAAAAAATAATAACAAGACAACAGTTGCCGCCCACTCTGTATCTTGGCTCACCTGTAGCGAAAGCCACACTTTTAAATGAAGAATCAAGTCAATGACATCTTCGACACCCCTAACACCTTGTCTCGTCCATGACTCACCCACGTCCCGTGCAGAAATCATCACATGTGTAGCATCCCACACCGGTACTTGTCTCCAACCTGGCTAACCCCACGTTCTGAGCAAACAGTCACAATGGATGATGCTCTCTCCTCTTTCAGAAGATCGACCATGACTGAACCAACTTCTCGGGTGAAGATTAAGTCGTCCACGGCTGCCTACATCAACGGTCGTCTCATTCGTAACTATAACCCACGAAATGAGTGAAGTCTCAAGTCAGAAAACGCCTTCATCTCAGGCCGCTCGTCTCGACTGTGACCATCCACACACCACGAATGAAGACGCAAACAACTGTGGCAGTCCACCCTAATTCTCGCCTGGATCATGGCTACCCCACGTCTAAAGTAGATATCAACAACCGTCACTCTTAAAATCACGACTTCTTTCACTCGTGGCTAAAAACCCACATTTACATAAAGCCTCAAGACGAACGAAGTCCTCTCCTCTGTCAACTCGTCACAGCCGTGCCCGACCCGAATGCACAATCACTTCAAAGCCACCAGAGATCCAACAAACTGAATGTATGTCAGCCACTGGTCCATTTGGTTTCATTGGGGTTTTCACAAGGAAAATCAATCCAATCAATCCCTCTCCACGGAATCCTTTAAGATTCTTCACTGACCTTTTCGACACCGATAAATTCAAAGGCCCAACGATCCTTGTCTACCGCTCAGCCCTAAAACCAAGGATTCAAGGCAATAGACAAAACCAACCTCCTCGATGAGAAGAAGAAATGCTACAAGCCACATCCTAGCGTCACTCAACGACATTCACCTCCCACTACCTGAGAAACATGTCAAGAGAAGATAAAAGACTACACCGGCTGGGACCAAACGGCACAGCCAGTATCAAGCCCCCTTAAGCACAATCAGAACGAAGCTGAAGCAAGCCATGCCAGATGGAAACAAGCCAACCATAGAAGGAAGTAAGATCCCTCATTTAACAACAGTCCATATCCCACGGAAAAGGTCCAAGTTCCTGTTTCACCATCTGGTTCTGAACAAAGTGCAAATTTTTACTACAATAAAAATTTTTGGGGGAAAGCCTGCTTGCAACCCGGGGCGCCCCATTAGATCGGTGCCCGCCACCATGCTTTGACGAGGTCTACTGATAATGCTAAATTATCAGGTTAATATGTTTGGCAAAAAAGAAAGTACATTTTGCCGGCCCCCAGGTTTCTTTTTTGCCTAAAACATACTTAACCTAAGCCCGCCGAACCTCCCCTCTCGAGTCACCGCCTGACAGATTGAGAGGAAAATGTATGCCGAGTCCAACCACGTTCTCGCTTATATAGGGAGGACTGCGCATGCGCAGTGGGTCATGCAAGCAGGCGTCTACAAGCAACTAAAAAACCTCCAGGGAGAACATTAATTGAGGACAATGTAATGCTAAATTATCAGGTTAAGTATGTTTTAGGCAAAAAAGAAACTATTTTTAGCCGGCCTGGCTGGGGGCCGGCAAAATGTACTTTTTAATATCTGAAAAATACTAAGGTTCAGTATACCGTATTCACCTGGTTAGAAGCGCCTACCCAGTTAGAAGCGCCCCTATATGAAATGTGGGCGCTTTATTATTTTTCTCCCCGTTTATAAATGCCTACATAACATACGCAAACTTAAAAAATAAACAAAATATAAAATCTGGCCTGCAGGTTATATGCGAGTTTTATTGCATGCTAAAACAAAAAAAATGCCCATTTCTCAATAAACCTAAACGTTCACCTACTGAACTCGTGCAGCAGTGAATTAAATCGCGTGAAAATCGAGTTAAAAATCCCACTTTTCGCCGTGCATCTCTTGTAATAATTCATGAAAATTTGTAGCTCATTTTGAGATTTCAGTTGTTTTAATTGTTAATATTGATTTGAAATCATCTTAATCATTATTAATGATCTTAATCATCTCCTCCTCTTGAAGTAGGAAGCCTTAAAAATATGAGAAAGGTGTCAAAAGACAGGAAATTACTCCGGATTTCGCGTAGGTGTATTTTCGTAGTTCTAGGTAACGTTTTTCCCACCAAAAAAAGCGGAAAAAAAACCCCTTTGGACCATTGTTGAAACGAATTTTTCGAAGTTGATTGTTAGTTTCGGAATATCACATTTTCCTGCTGTGCGGATGGTCCACAATTGTTGCACCACGTAGGAGGCGCGTGGTCCGGTAGTGTTGTCAGTAGGATTATGGACTGGCAATGCTACCAGCCGTCATTCAAGAACGAGGCACGTGCAGCTCGCTATGGGACGACTGTTGGAGTTGCATTTTGGACATTTCAAATACAAACTACCTATTTAGCCTTACATTTAAATGAAATAACGTAAAGCTACGAAAAGATTAATTGTAAATTAGGCCTATTAAAAAAAATATATATTGATAACAAAAGGGTTAAACATGTTTCCACGTTTGCATTTGTAAAACATCGACGTTTGATCAATAGTGTGCTATTAGCTGGTGCTCTACTCAGCAATAGTTCAGGCTAATAGCGGTAAAAACAAATAGTTTCTATAGGTACGATTTCGCCTTGCACGAAATCTTTTATATTAGCCAAAAATTATAGGCGATGTGTGGTTGCTGTTTCAAAGCATCACACGTAGCGGGGGATCCTAGATGGGTTTTAAGCAAAAATTCTTAACATTTGTGAAAAAAGGAAACCCATGTAAAGTCTGCAAATTTATTTGAATAAAAATAATCTATACCAAGTGCGGCGCAAGAAGTATGAATGATAAAATTACCAAGCATTTTAGTTCAAGCATGCAGCAACTCGCGTGCTACGGCGTTGAAACGGCGTTGATGGATAAGGCTGCTTCAAGCCAAGGCCGACTGGGGAACAAATCCCGTGTCTCGCCTCCTGGTTCATTGCCTGTTTAGGTGCATGCCAGAAAGGCGATAGCTTCTTCAAGCCAAGACCGACTGTGTACAAATCGCATGCCTAACCTCCTAGCTCAAAAACAGTACAATCGCATCCGGAAAGGGAATGGCTTCTTCAAGCCAAGGCCGACCAGGCTACAAATCGCGTGCCTCACCTCCTGGCTCATTGGCAGGTTAGGCGCACGCCAGAAAGGGGATGGTTTCTTCAAGCAAAGGCCGACTGGATACGAATTGCATGTTTCGCCTTAGAAGCGCACGTAGCTCTTGGGTGGCCAGAACGTTGCCTGAAGCCTAACGTCTGCAAGGCTGCAAGGTTAGTTTTGCAGTGAATTTGTGAAACTGTCGTGGCGAAGATCAGCGTAGTAGCACCAGGGTATGATGGATGAGGGTGTGTGGTCCTAGGTTCAATATGTAGTACATGTACTTAAGTTGCTTTATTGTACGGCGTTTGGCTATGGGCCATGGCTCCAATAAATTCATTATTCCCCGGCCCTTACGAAAAACACGTACTGCACTCTGATCATTTGCTTGTTCGTGTTAGATATGGAATGTCCGACATCAGCATAACAGTTGCAGCATGAAAGCTCCTCGAGCGTAGCGAGACGACGCGGAATGAGCGAGCGAAGCGAGCGACTCCGCTAGTAACCATTAAAAACTTACGGTCGGTTGGTTGGTTGGTTTGTTTATGTATGTCCAGACACTCTGCTTCTTCTCGGTCAATACCGCTTGACACAGCCATGTCTTGCACTCCTTCAGTCACAAGCAACTGGCCTCTCCGGACCCTCATCCGCCCTTTCGTGTTATGGACAATTGGGTTTGGTCTACAGCCAAGAAGATGCGTGTCCCTGCCTCCAGTGGTGCCGGCCCCTCTCGCCAAGAGAGACCACCACCTCGGTCTCCATCGCCTTGTCCTCACCAACATCCCTTCTCTGTTTTGAAAGCCGACAGGCTCATTTTACTCTGGCTAAAGAAATCGTGTAAAGAGGACTAACGCTATGCCAAAAAAGAAACAACCAAAAACAATAATTGGTTTAGCGAATTTTCGGTAGTATAATATGCTTACAGAGAACATCCACTACCTTCATTAGGTAAAAAGTGTACATTCACGCACAAAAATAAAGACTACATGCTAAAGTTTATGTTTGAATTTCGCCGCCGTTGGCCGTCTGGGTAGTGCTGCCATCTCGTGCTGAAAACTCGTGCTGCTCATTTGTTGTTGAAGTAGGGGTCAGCAGTTTGTGCCATTTCTTAGAGAGGCTTGCTGTCAGTTCAGGTGTAGTGATTTTCTGGATATTTTTATGTGCTGGTTCCTGTGAATTCATCAGTGGTTTTCTTTTAAACTGGAATAGTTGAATGGCCAAGCATTCTAGGGCTTGGAGGTGTGCGTCACTGGAGGTGTTAGATGTTAGGAGCACGTGTGTATTGTTGCAGGCGATGTCGTGTTGGAACTTAACATAATGCATGGCTACCCATTTTGTGTGTCTTTTTGATCGAGAGCTTGTAAACGAGCGCCACCGAAAAACGTCTGTTTTTCCAAAAATGAAAT
>JAHWFP010066432.1:0-28390 GCA_023313725.1 Lithobius niger
GGGTTCACCATCTGGCATTCGCATTCATCCGAACGGACAAACCAACGCACCAAGAAGACCCTGATGTCCCACTGGATTGCAGTCGTCTGCCACGGCATTCACGTTCACCAACTAGATTTTGGCTGAAGTTGCAACTTGAGGAAAGATTTAAGTCTTTTTGGTATTTGCAATTCAGTACCTCATCTCGATTGTGAACAAACTAACCCTCGCATCGAATGAAACACCAGACAATTTTGAAGTCGACTCAACTGCTCGTCTCACACCCATAATTGGAGGAAGAAGTTCCCCCAACCCTGTCTCAAACGTGGCTAATCCCACATTTTTAATAAAATTTCAAGGCAAACGACGGTTCAAGTCTTCACCACGTCACTCGTGGCTAATCCCACGTTTTTTAGTACCTAACCTACTGCTGAGACGGCATGGCAGATATACACAAAAAAATCAGGAAATAATGAAAATACGTATCAAATCGGCAGAGTTCATATAGCCATAATCATTGTTGCTTCAGACAAGAGTAGTGAAGAAAATCCTGAATCCATGTGGAATTGCACTCCACAACAACAGTGACAGTATCCTTACTCAGGAATGGAAGTGTTACGAATAATTCTGAGATAGGATTACCGTGATTATCCATTCCTTGTATCCAGAAATCCAAACAGAAATTTATACTCGATACCGGCTGTATTTGTGTATGTCTTACACATGGGCTTGTTAACACAAATCCTATTGGCATTATCCGGAAACGAGTTTAAAAAATGGGCAAGGTAGCCTAACGGTTAGCAGAACTGGCTAATGTGCATGATGTCTCTGGTTAAAGCCTGACCTCAGCCATCCCTGGCATTTTTGGAAGAGAAGGGCCCTGAGAAAACTCGTGTTCGTGTTGATTGTGGCATGTAACAAGATCCTAAGAATTTCCGTTCGGAATTTGCTAGCAAAACTGTCCCTCTCTCCTCTAGTATCATGGCTATGGATGGGAGCACGTCAAACTCCAAAGGTAACGAGTATAAATGTTAGTGGATTTGACTTAAATTTAAAAGCTGGTACAATCCTAGGTACACTCAGAGGCATTCCCAATGTCACATTTGCTGCCCGATGCTTCCCTGCTGATCATGTTGTACCATACCAACGAAGTAGGAGGGGAGAGCTGCACTGCGAAGTGTTGAATGTTGGCATATTATTTGTATTTGTTGTTCCCCGTACCCAGTGCAAAGTTTTAAACTGTGGTCTCTTTCCCCAAACCCGTAAACTCATTATTGGGGTGCCCTGAAAAGACCTTAATAATCTAAAGACTTTTTTTATACTAGTAATAAGTGGCATAGAAATAAACGAAATAATGCTGGAGGTATGGTTAGCAAATGAAGGGTCAGAGGGGAACAGTAAGCTTCCAAACTACAATCCGTATGATATTTATAGATTTTTAACTCCTTCGTAAGGTGTTGAGCATGAAGGTGATGGATTTTATCTCGTACCCTCAACGCACGGGTAAGCTCTCACATTCACAGGGATGTCCAGATGGTCCAGTCCGTGCTCATACGCTTGCGTTATGACCTCACAAATCTATTTCCCTATCTTCGCTGGTGACGGTAAGGGAAGGACACCTCCAGAAGCTCGATGCCATTACAAAAACTTCGGAGTGAGTGTAGATCTTGCTCGTCCCGAACGCCCAGACTGCTCCGTCAAATTGGGCCTAAGAAAAGGTGGAGAGCCCGGACCGAGCCTTGGGTCCACTCCGTACCCCCTGGATCAACCACTGGCTTCAATGCCTTAATCACCAAAGGCATGGGGGCCACATCTGGTATGTGATTCTTCGCACGGAAGTCAGCTGGAAAACCCAACGACTCGGATGACCAGTCTCGAGCAAAACGGATTTTCTTGCCATCTCTCACCACAGCAGCTAGCTCGCTCTGCCGAGCCGCCGAAGCCAGAGCCACCAAGAAAAGAGTCCTCTGTGACAGTAGAAGCAACGGAGCTGAGTAAAGAGGTCCATAAGGTGCCAACTCCAGACCGGCCAACACCAAGGGCAAGTTCCATTTGGGGAACAACAGTAAGGCCTTGGTCTTGCATTCACAAACGCCCGGACCAGGCGTGAAACATGTTCACTGGACACATGCTTCTTATTGCCCAGGATCGACAAAATAGAGATGATGGCCGACCTGTACCCCTTGATGGCAGTCGGGGACAGGCCCTTGGCGAAAGGTTCTTTCAAGTAGGACGCCAAAGTGGCTTCGGTAGGGTACGTTGGATCACATCCCTTCTTCTGGCACCAGAAATCCCAAACCTTCCACCTGGCCTCACTGTTCTTCCTCGTCGACGAATGGAGGCAACCCTACATCCACTCGGTGGTAAAACCCTCTCCTTCCAAATTCCTCACCACAGTCTCAACCAGTGAAGATGAAGCATAGCGGGACAAGGGTGGGTCGCCGCACCTCCGTGCTGGGTCAGGATGGAGTCCGAGAGGGGTAGAGGAAGTGGGTCCTCCTTCGACAGTTCCACTAAGTCAGGAAACCATGGCGCAGCTGGTCAGAGTGGTGCCACCAAAAAGTATTCTCACGGGAACTTGTGAAGTCTGTTCCAAGATGCTTGCAGAAGCGAGAACGGGGGAAAACAGGTAGCTGACAGGCCTGCTCAGTCGATGGAGAGAGCGTCCGTGGCCAACACCATTGAGACCGGAAATGGCGAGACAAAGTGTGGGAGTTGGTAGTTGTAGCACGTCGCAAACAGGCCCACCCAGGGCTTTCCCCACGCAATAACGAGCTGTGGCACAGGCTGGGATCGAACCTTCATTCTGTTCTGGGAGTTCTCTGACGTGACAACTCGTCTGCTAGATTATGGGGTTTCCTGTTACAAGATCAGACGCAGGTTGAGGTGCTGGGCTTCGCGCACTCTAAACAGCAGGGAGGTCTCTTCCATCATCAACCAAGAACGAGTCCCTCCTCCTATCATGACATGAGCCACCACCACCATGTTGTCCGTCATGGCCATCCCCGCCTATCACAGTCTTCCCACGCAAAACTCCTTCCCAGTGTTGCACCCCCAGACGTTTTGCTTGCTTCTCCAGAACCTTTATGCGTAACTGGCACTCCTCATCTGCCCACACTCCCGCCGTCATGAGACCCTCGAAGTGCGCCTCCCAGCCTGTGGATGACGCGTCCGCGAAGAGAATTCCAAACGGCGTAGGGTCTTGAATCGGCACTCCCCGGCAGGTGTTAAGGGGGATCGCCCCACCACTGAATGGTATCCACCTGCAAACTGTCCAGAGAAATCACGTCCCACCAGGATGACAAGGTTGACACTCCTGGTTCCTGAACCAATGCATCGGCCTGACCTTCCATTCCCCAAAAGAAACCAGCTCAGCGTAGGAATCGACAACATCTATTACTGACGCCAGGTCCACTGACGTAATCTCGGTGGCCAGCTGCAATCTTTTCACCCGATCCTGTTACTTCTCTACCTGTTCCTGAGGTGGCCAAACCATGAACTCGTCCGTATCAAACTGAGTGCCGAGGAACACAAACCGCCTGGACGGCACCAGCCTGGACTTTTCCAACTGGACACCTTGACCCAGAGCCTTGAAGACACTTGTTCAATGGCCACTTGAATACTTTCTCCGACTGATGGCGGAGCAACCAATCGCCAATGTACGCATGGGCTTCAATGTCCAGACGATGTAGAAACCCCCCAACCAAGGCAAAGCACTGCCCTGAAGACATGAGATCCGGTTGGAATCCCGACGGGCAGGTCACGAAACTGGTACGATTGACCTCCTACAAAAAGGCAAAACAGATGCCGAATCCCCTGGTGCAAGGGAACATGCATCCTCGAAGTAGATGGCAATCGTAAAAACGGTTGGCTGCATCGCTTCTCTGACCACCGAATCGTCTCCATCTTAAAACGCTACTTCTCTAGATGTTGGTTCAGCTTACTGAGGCTAAACTCAGCGTTGGTTCACACACAAATAGCGACGAATGGCCTCTGCCTACAGCGGAGAGAGTGAACATGCCATCGGTGATGAGCTCCCAGTTGTCCACATGGCGACGAAACCTTCCCCCCACCTGCTAGAGAAGTGGAGGAAGGTGAGGGGGGAAAACATCCATACCTAATCCTGGGGGGGACGACCCCGAGAGGCACCCCTTCCACGTTGTGAGAATCCACGGAAACGTCCCCTGCATTGAAAAGGGGGTGACCCGTGGAACGTCCGACGTGCTGCTGTGACGCGCAGAAGTCCGTGCAACGTGCGTTGTGGAAAACGCTTGCAGGCATGAACCTGAGAACGAGGGAGGACGTGTTCTCTGCTCAAGTCGCCAAATGCAACATCCCCCAAGAAATAGAAGTATGGAATGCATAGAGAAAAGTGCTATGTTCCGAGAAGAAAACACTAGCGTCACCTAGATTGATAAAGTTTTTATCCAAATCTACGCTGAACCCCAAACTCAAAATGCCGTTCAGTGTTAGCAAATTTTCGGTCCCTTGTAAGGGGATCGACGTTCTGATGGTTCCAAACCTTGATGTAAAACAAAAACCACCATTACCTCCCAGAACGGCGTCTGGGCCTCAGACAAGAATGAAAAAGCCCCCACCTGAACAATGCCGCCGGGGCTAGCAAAGTACGGGGGTGGGGACTCATGCATGTAGACAAAAAAGTTGACCTGACAGTGCAAAAGTGGACAACTCAGTTTTCCAAGTTAGCCAACACTCGACGTCTTTATAAGAATTTAATTTCAACTCGAAGAGATGAACCGAGTTTCCGTTCACAATGTTTAAAAATGGTTCCAACCCAGCCACACACCAGGAGCAAGGTGGGGGGAGGGGGAGGAGGGGCGTCCGAGTCAACCTCTTACAGAACCCTGCATGTTTGGAGTTGAGAAACAAAACAGCAGAAAACTTAGCAAGTAAAAAGCAACAAAAGGGTTCGATCTGCAGATCCCTGATTTTCATTCCAAATATCCAAATGACTTAATAACAGGCCTCGCACTGCACAACAAAGGCTGCAGAGCAAATGTGGTAAAATGCCCTAATGCAGCCACAGACCCTCAAACAAAATTCAGTGTTAGTAACAAGCAAGGAATTTAAAATAAAAAAATAAAAAATTCCTTAACGAAAACTAACGGCAAGAAATTAACAAGCCATGAATCGACCAGCAAGGAATTTAAAGTAAAAAAATTAAAAAAACCTTAACAAAATAAAAAGAAATGCAAGATTTGGAAAGAGTTTTCGATGCAGTGACTGCTTGGTCAACTGGAAGAATCACCTAAGAAGGAACGCTGATGAACTGTGAAGTTTACAACGTTATTTAGCACCTTTGTAGGTCTGACAACTTGCACATATCGCTATGCCCCGAGTGTGGGTATTTTTCCCCCTCTATGGGTTCATAACGTAGTGGCTGTGACTCGTTTTTTTTATTTTTATATGGCGTTTCCACCGCCACGAGACTTTTTTTTTTGGGCTAACTCCCTCCTTGGAGTTTTCATTTTTGTTGTATTTCCTTCACTCAACTCTCTTTGCAACATTGCCCCGCACTAACAGCTCTGATTCAGACATGACCGTCTGCTGTAGTGCAGCTACACACCCTGTGCCAACAGCCTCATGCGATTGGCGAGTGGCGATTGACAATTGGGAATCATGGCCTTTGCCGATTGACGATTCTCGAACACTGTGAGATTGTCTATCATCATTCCGCACCCCGTGCGATTCGACAGCATGACGCCGCCGATGAGGATCTGTTGAAGTCTTGAGTACGGCGTTTTTTGGCGCCTATCAGACTTGGTGCGTCACTCGGAGCTTTGTAGTGGCCGCCACGCTCCGAGTGTGGGTCTTTTCCCCGACTATGGGAACTAGATTTAGTGGCTAAGACTCGTTTTTTGGCGTTTTCTCCGCCACGAGACATTTTTGGGCTAACTCCCTCCTTGGAGTTCACAGTTTTGTTGCAGTTCAATCGCATATCCTGCTTTGCAACATTGCCCCGCACTAACAGCTCCGGTTCAGACTCGACCGTCTGCCGTTGTGCAGCCACAGACCCCATGCCAACAGCCTTATTCAATTTACTCACCACAGGCAGCTTCCCAGCAACAACAGTTTGTTTCAAAACTACAACGCGTCTCCTCCGTGACAGCAGTAGATGGCAGCACCTGTCCAGCACACGATGGCACGATCGGCGATTGGCGATTGGAGAGTGTTGTCTGCACGAAAAACGCCGCCATTGTCCCCCGCAGCAAGACGAAACCTTCAGCATACGCATTGCGTTGTTCGGTTGCTAATTCCTCACGCAACAAGTCCATCCTAATTCCAAAGTCCATTTTACCTGCTTCTCGCACAGCCCCCATGATCAATTCCAAATTTCCAGGGTCAATCGGAGACCGGGGTAGCAGGGAAAACACAGCCGGCGATGACGAAACAACCTCAGTTGCATCCACATTAGGCCCATGTTAGGCCTAACCAACGCGTTCACAACATAATGGCCCAGAAGAGCCGCACAATTTCAGCTGACAAAACATAAGTGGAGCATACATTTCAGTGCTAAAAAATTCGAAACGACGCTCAAGAGGAGTCTTAGATCCAGAAGCAGACTCCAACAGCGTTTTTTTTTTTTGCAAGATACACTCGACGCTGGTCAGATTTCTTCCAGGTTTGATGCCCATAAAATCACACAAACTACACTTGGATTCAAAAAAAATACAAGGCCTACACCTACGACAGGCAGGGTGAATACCCAGAGGGGTCTTTTTGCACGAACACGGGAAAATCTCCCCGACTCCAACATACAACGCAGTTTATTATTGAAAATTTCGGGCAGGGGATACAAACGCCGGCGATTCCCTAACGAAAAGCCAAAAGAGAGCAGCCCAAAAACCACACATCTGCACTGTTCCGTACCCGAAAAGTGTCATTGTTGGGCTGGCGCTGGCTTGTTGGAGGCAACGATTGTTGCGCACCAAGTGGCAGATAGGCTAACCTTATTGCATTGCAAGTGTTGCAGGTGTTTTAAACTTTTAATCGAAAACGATTTTAGCACATTCTAGAGGTTAGTATTTTACAGATAGTAAGAAACAAGTTGTGTGTATTAATACAGTTCTTTATATTAATAAAACTGAAAATGTAGGCATAGTGTGGGATGGGGGGGGGGGGCTGTGGCAATCGTATTGTGTTCTTGCGTTACTACTACTGGATGCAATCACTGCGTACTATACAGTGCTGGTGGCTGGCTGTTGTATATTTGCGCCCCCTCGCCCTTCCCATTGCATTGTCACTGCAGACAGGAGCAGGCTCTGCGATTAAACAAACTATTCACAGTTCTCCATTTGTTCTCACTGGAAATAGATTTGACTTCATGTAGCAAAACTTACTCAGGGAAAGGGACAGTTAGTAAAACTGAACTAAGACCCCAGTAAGCCTATTACTTTTTCACTAGCGGAATGGGAGATAACATCCGTCAGCTTCATGTTCAACTCTCTCAGCAGAACTTAAAAATCTAAAATTATTTTAGGGATTATTGTTTGGTAGCTGGGCCACTCTCTCTTACTCTTCGTTTGCTAACCATAGCCCAACACTAATTTTGTTTACCACGCCATGACTGAGAGTAATGGGGGGGGGGGGGGCCAAGCAAAAGGGGCAAATTGTCGGACCCACATAAATAGGTTTGACTGCATGTAGCAAAACTGTTACTTAGGAAAACCAACAATCAGTAAAATGGGACAAAAAAACACCTGTAAGAAACACCTGAAAGCTTACTTTCCAACTTAAATTCGTATAAGGCAAATGTGGGCAGGCAGGCTAGGAGATAGAATCCATCACCTTCATGCTCAACACTTTACGAAGGAGTTAAAAATCTAAAAATATCATACGGATTATTGTTTGGAAGCTTACTGTTTCCCCTCTGACCCTTCGTTTGCTAACCATACCTCCTGCATTATTTCGTTTATCTCTACGCCACTTAATACTATTAAAAAAAAAAGTCTTTAGATTATTAAGGCCTTTTCAGGGCACCCCAATAATGAGTTTACGGGTCTGGAGAAAGAGACCTCAGTTTAAAACTTTGCACTGGGCCCGAGGAACAACAAACGCAAATAATATGCCGACCAACACTCAACAGCTCTCCCCTCCTACTTCGTTGACATAGAACAACCTGACCAGCAGGGAAGCTTCGCCAAGCAGGGAAGCATCGAGCAGCGAATGTGACATTGGGAATTCTCTGACTGTACATACACAGCTGCTTTAATAATTGTACTGAAAACCCGGCTTCCATAAACATGTTAAAGACAGTGCAGGAAACTTGAGACTCACACAGACACCAGGCTGAACTGGGAAAAGTAACAATAAACCAGCTACTGACCCTCTATTTAGGAGTGTACGAGAATTACAAAGTCGATATCGATATAGGAAACACAAAACCTGTATCCTCCATACTGAACAATAACATTGAAGAATGCTTCGTGTACGAATAATTAAAGAAATAAAAAAATGGTCCGATCACGGCCAAAATTCGCATGTGGCCCTTGGCCGACGCCAGAAGGACAGCACCAAATAGTCCATGGATGGCACCCTGTTCGTTATTGAAAAGAAGACCTTCTTGTCATTTTGTTGTCGATTTAACCCTTTAATGCCCATGCCAAACTGGATATTTTTTTTTTAGTCGCGGGATTCGATCCGGCATTCACTTGGTTTGCAGACGAGGACGCTGACCACTGGGCTGTTCCTGCTCGCTTTACTCGGGGCCCCCGGGGATCCCTCATAAAGCTCGTGTTGGGACTTAGTTTTTTGCCGTTCAGTATCCGTCCATTTAAAGGGACGCCAGACTGTAAAGGGTTAAGGCAACTGAACTGGAGAGTTGAATCAATCAACCTTCCAATTCTGACTGGACCAAAAGCATAGTACATCTTAGTGGCGCTCAGCATTTTTCTTGACTGGCTTTCAAATTCGGATTTTACCAACTAAAACTGGCAAAATTACCAATCCCTAAGGTTAGTTTTTCCACACATTAAGGGCAAATTTCTTTCCTGCATCTTCCAAATGGGCTGAAAATCCAGTCCAGCAGATTTTCAGCAATGTACAAGGTGATCCACAAAAAACTGACGACCCAACATTTTTAAGTCCAAACTTTTTTGTTAGCACACTCCAGAACCGTAATGGGGCTTTCAAAACTACCGATTCTATTAGACATCATCTGACCCTGTACAGTTCTAGAGGGTGCTAACAAAAACGTTTGGACTTGGAATTTTGGGTCATCAGTTTTTGGTGGACCACCTTGTACACAGCAATTTTTTGAAGACAGCCTTAAGGACTGATTATGCCTGATTGACTGATTAGCCTTAAGGACTGATTGATCAAAATGAGTCACACGTCATCAAAATCTCGGACGTTGTACTCGAAAGAGTGAGAAATGTTCGTGTTTTAGGAATTGTCCTTGATGATATCCTTTCACGGACACCACAGATTAGCTATGTGTGCAGTAAAGTTGCCAGGGGATCTGCTATCCTGTCTAGAGTGAAAGGACTTGTTCCATCTAAATTATTAAGAATTCTATACTTTGGATTTGTCTATCCCTTAATTTTATACGGGATTACTGTTTGGGGTGCAGTTTCTAACTACAAGCTACAACGTATTCTTGTACTTCAAAAAAAAGCAGTAAGAAGTATTGCTAAGGTAACTTATGACTCCCACTCTTTGCCTCTGTTTAGGAAGTTTGAAATTATCAAGGTTGCTCAAATTTATCAATACAATGTTTGTCTTTATATGCACAGCCTTGTTTACACTGCCAGCGAAACTCGGACTTGCTTCAACAGACTTATCCGTGTGAAAACCTTCCACGATTGTCACGATTACAACACCCGTAATGGTGATAAGCTCGTCTTACCAAGGTGTAGAACTGACCATGCAAAACGCAATCTCACCTACTCGGCTGTAAAAAACTGGAACTGCCTCCCTCTAAGTATCAAGCAGGTGAAAAATACCAAAAGAATTTGCGTTTACTTTAAAACAGTTTCTTATACATCTTAATGAATAGATGTATCTTCATGCTGGTCTCTTCTTAATATGTATTCATTCTTAAATTTGCTAATTGGGCGTTTCTTTCTGAATTGTAGGTTCTCCTATTTACCCATAGACTATTATATGTGTGTTCATATATTTATATTGTTTTAATTTGTTTTGTTTCACCACGTTAAGCATTTACTTGTTGCTAATACTGTATCTAGGATCTCATTGTCTGTTTTGTATTTTGTTACCATATTATGCTTTGATGTTTTGTATGTATAATGGGTTCTTCCCTATGAAACAGGTTCGCAAGAACCTCGGGAAGTTTTCCCTTATGTTTTCACATAAAAATAAAATTCATTCATTCATGCCATTTATCTCAATGATGGTTTGCTCTAGTCCTGATTTCCGGACTTCTCCGTGTCACGTGGACAGAGCATTGAATGTAGTACCCAAATCAGGAATGAAACTACCCTGGGAAGTGTACTTTTGGATGCAAATCAGTAAAATTTATATGATTCGTTATTGACCATTATGGCATTCAACCTGACAAGAAGATGAGAGCTTTGGAACAGTACCCAGTCAATACACCCAAGAAAGTGCCTCAATTTTTAAGCTGTTTTAACTTTTATCATATACATAGGCCATCATTCGCAAAATTTCCATCAATTCTGACAAAATTGATTAGAAAGAACATAAAATTCCCCCAGTGGGAAAAGCAATGGTACAGGCAACCACCCTTGAAGCATCTTCTATTTCAAAACAGTCCCAGATTAGTCTAGACGGGTGCTTATCGCACGTGTATGGAGGAATAAATTACCCTTTAGCCTAAACATCAGACACATACCCTGGCAGAGTAAACAGCAACAACTACAGAAATCCTTGTAATGATACATTCTGTCCAAACCTTTTGTTGCTTTTTATTAGGAAAAACATTTTTCCTAATGAACGATCATTTGGCAATATGTTATTTGAATAAAGCAAGTAGTTTACCACCTACACTCAAAAGAATTTTATTGCAATTAAAGGAATTTGACTTCATTGTACGTCACAAAACCAGAAAATTGCTTGCAGTCTCGGATGCAAGATACCTTATTGCCGTTAGCATCCAAATAACAAGGATCGGACACAAATACGATCGGACACAAACTGTTCACCAAATTAATTGTATGAATTGGTAGCCTTTCTCTTTGCTCAAATTGCAGTTCTGAATTTGTCAACGAACTCGTTGCCAAACTGGCGAATTCCCTCTTAAGTCATAAGTTTTACCCAAAACATCACTTGGGTTGGTGGTCGCGCGAAAATCGTCAATAAATCAGCAGAAACAGTTTTACCTAAGTTTATGCCGCACTGTGTACATGACTATTGTCGATACTTACCGTTAACACAGTTCCACATTCAACAATACTGCCTAGTGCCATTACCTCCACTTAAGAACCGAATTTTGATTACCAAATTCACTAGTCTTTGACCCAGCACATATTTCTTAAAACAGCAAAGATGCAGTAATCAGACTGGAAACCAGGTGACAGGCTGCATTCGAAATTGCACAAATACACAGCTGAATACACAACTGGGAAGCGAGGAAGCCAACAAAATTTTTACGACAAAACTACACAACCAAACCAATTTTTGGTTGGATGACTACGCACACATAAAAAAATTATGTCTTAATTAAGCAAATTAGCAACAAGCTTCAGCGTGCGTGGTGCCAACCTTAATGTTTTATGGACTTTATTAACGATGTCATCGTATGTGTAGTACATTTTCTGGACCCAAAGAAAATATTGCGTGATCACGTCAACCACACGCAACCTTTGTTTTTGCATCAAAATTAAAAAATATATTTCTATTGGATGGCTATGTCTCGTAAAAAATTGGGTTACAATTAAGCAAATTAGCAGCAAGCTTCACACTGTGGTGCCAACCTTACTGTATTATGGAATTCATCAGCTATGTTGTAGTACGTGTAGTATATTTTCCGGGCCCAATGCAAATACTGACTATCAAAAGTAGGCGGCTGATTCGATCATCACGGATGGATTGTGGGAGTACCAAACCACACTCGGTACCATCATTTCACTTGAACTATAGGATGTGATAGATTCTTATGGCAGGTTTGACGTTATTACAGGGCGGAAGTAATTGTATTTTGTAATAAGGCAATACAATACAGCCTGTAAAGTGAATTATTGTGCTCATTTTGATCTTTTTAAGTGTAGAAAGTGCAGGCACCTGCAAAGGTTGAAATTAAGAAAATTCAGAAACCCTTTAAAAAATGTTGATTAAACATCTTAGTAACCGAGCAAATGAAACATGGGAAAGGATCAACTTGTATTATAAACTATTCACATCATATGGTTTACATTACAGGAAGATAGTATCAACTGGCAAAGCTTCAGGGAAAGGTAACATTCGGAGCAGGTCCAACACAAACGGTTACACAAACAAGGATCAAGATGAAAGGCCAAGCAATCCTCCAGGAAAGATTACAGGAAAACTGTGACAGACCACCAGCAAGTTCAACAGGACAATGACAATGACAATGAGGCTTTCTTAATTTGATGTAGACATTAGACAAAATACAAAATGGAAGACTGCTGTCTTATGAAGCCATGTAAAATTGGACAAAAAATAAATAAATTGAAATCGCTAATTGGTCCATGACATCAGCTGGCAAATTGAAGCAATAATGTAAGAAAACATGGGGTAAGGCAAAGATAATTACAAGATGCAGCAGACAGTGATGAAAGTACAAATGGGACAAACACAGGACGGAATGGGACTGGAGAAGTACTGGACAAGATGGGATGGGCAAAGAAAATTATTAAACGAAGTAGACAAGGGTTAAAATTCAAACAAGAGAATGACAAAAGAGACAAAGTCTAATAGGCAGCAGGTAATCAAATACACCAGATAACCGCTATTATAGCATCAAGATGGTAAATCATAAAATGTCTAGAGATGACTGCAGGAAATGGTGGGAGTAGAGGGTTTTTCTGAAAGAGTAAAAAGAATTGTTTGCTCTGATTTCTTTTGGGATGTCATTCCAGGTCCTTGGCAGTTGCCCCACAAGGGAAGACTTGCCAAGTTGAGTGCGAAGAAAGTCCAAATGCAGATTGTTACTGCATCTGGTGAAATGAGAATGAATGGTGTTGTTACGCTTTGCGATGCATGAAACCATATTTTCTTCATGATGGTGGGCATAAAGGCCAATTCTAAATTTCATAAGGTCTTCAATAGGCAGAATCTTTAAATGTTTCAAAAGAGGGAGGGAGTGTTGTCAGCTAGGCTGGTGCTGAATGGCTCTAACAGAACGTTTTTGAAGTTTTAGTAGTCGAAGGTTGTTGGCTTTTGACGTGTTGATCCAGGCGAGCATACAGTAATTTAAAAAGGGGTACACCAGGGAGAAATACAATTGTCTGAGGCTAGCAGATGGCAGGAGAGGACCTAATCTATGAATATTTTGATTCATAAATTAGGATATTATGGCAGCAATATCATTGATATGATAGTTCCAAGTTAGATGATTGTCAATATTGAGGCCCAACAATTTAATGGTATGACGCTATACAAGATGCACATTACTGATAATTATTGGAACAGTGGGGTTGCAGGTTTTTTGGCAAAGGTGAAAAATAAGATAATTTGTCTTCTGAATATTAAGTGAAAGTCGGTTGGAATTGAGCCATGAGACTACTTTCGTCAGTTCTCTGTTGACGCATTGGAGCAAGTCCTTAACTGACTTTCCTCACGCACAGAGTGTGGTATCATCAGCAAATAAAACAGCTTTCAAAAGAGGAGAGACAAGTGGAAGGTCATTAATGTAGAGCAAGAATAAAGCAGGACCAAGTATGGATCCTTGGGGGAACACCATAAGTTATGGGAAGCAAAGGCGAGCTAACGGAGGAGTTTTCAACATATTGCTGACGATCCGTAAGGTAACTTGTAAACCATTTGTTAGCAGCTCCTTGAAATCCATACAAGTTTAATTTCCGTAGGAGTAGTTTGTAATTAACAGTATCAAAGGCTTTATTAAGGTCGATGAATACTGCCACTAAATATAAATTATTCTCGAAAGCCTGAATAACATCTTTACAAAAGCGTTAAGGTTGCCTCTTCTGTGGATTTGCCAGGTCAAAAGCCAAACTGGCATCTCGTCAGAATATTGTTGGACTCCAAAAACTTAAAAACTCGTTTGTGTAAGAATTTTTCAGATATTTTTGAAAAGACTGGTAGAATAGAAATGGGCCTATAGTTATTCATGTTGGTCTTATCACCAGCCTTGTGTATGGGAATTAACCTAGCAATTTTTAGTTCATTAGGGACCTTGCCTTGCTCAAAGGACAAGTTAATAAGCCTGATAGGAATAGTCTCACTAGCCTGTTTAACAACCTGCACAGAAATAGTGTCATATCCAACAGCATTGGAGGTTGGGAGAGATCTAATAACGGCCATAACCTCAAACTTATTCGTAGGCACGAAAAAGAAGGAATTAGAAATGGGTTGTAGATTAACGGCTGGATTATTTTCCGTAGGAAGAGTTTTGTCTAGATTCACACCAACTTTGGCAAAAGATTCGTTGAAAGCAGAGGCAATATCTGAGGGAGTGGTTACATTTTGTTGTTAAGGAGAATATTAATAGAAACTTGAAGTTTCTTTTTCGTCCCTAGCAAGGAATTAAAAACTTTCCAAGTTTTCTTCATATCATTGGAGGCTGCTTTGAGTAGATTTGCATAGTGACATTTCCTAGCTGTACGTACAACTTTGACAAGAACTCTATTGAAATCCTTATATTTTTGTTCATTTATGAGAGAAGGTTCTTTGAGGTAGTCCCGGTACAGATGGGCTTTAGTTTTGCATGACTGCACAATTTCTTGCGAAATCCATGGCTTACGAGTTGATTTACAGAGCTGCACTCATTTTAATGGGAAGTAGCTAACAAAAAGTGTCTTCAACTTATTAAGAAAACCAGTATACGCAAGCTGAGCATCGTTGCAGTTCTCACTACACGGCATGGAAGCCAGCTGATTACAAAAACCCTCAACAGCAGCTGGTCTGTAGGATCTTTGCATAGTATGAGTACGGCCTGTTTGATTTGGGTGTCCATCGAAAACTGCCAGGACAGTAACTAATTAGTCAGAAATCTTGTCAGTTAAAACAGCAGATATATAGGGATCTCCAATATTGTTAGAAAATATGTTGTCAATTAGTGTTCTCGTATTGTTAGTGATTCTGGTTGGTAGTTTGATAATAGGTAGAAAACCAGCACCTTGAAAAACATCGAGGAAGGATGAAACCTGGCGGTCAGAATATTGATTTAGAAGATTAAGGTTAAAATCCGCTAGGAAGTAGATTTGCCTATTTTCCCTACTAATTTGTTCAATACGCCATTTAAGCTTTCCTCAAACTCATCGTAACCTCCATGTTGCTGGTAGACGACAGCCACAATTATATTTTTCTGATTTAGATGCTTGATTTCAGTAAATAAGGATTGTGCAGTATATCTACTGACTGGTAGAGCCAGGTCCTACCGAATAATGAAATCAATATTCTGTTTCACATAGAGCATGACACCTCCGTGGTCTTTTTTTTTATCATCGTTATTACCAAGATTATTGTACCCCGGGAGGGCCATTCTCAATCCAGGTTCTAATACTCTGAACACAGTTGGTACCTCTTTTACACTGTTTATAAGTGTTTCAGGGTGAGCAAAATTAGCATTTAAACTCCGGGCATTCACACCCAAAACAGTAAAATGGGACCCCTTATCCTGATGGGAGTCAATCAGATCAACAGTTGCAGTGCAATATCTGTCATCTTGAAGACAATTATTGGGAATATGGTAAATCGAGTCATGAGCTAAAAGAAAATTCGAATTTTCATCATCAGAAGAAGACATGTAAGGACAAGTGCAAAGACACAGAAGAAAAATAGAAAAGTAAAAATAAAAAACAGAAATAACAGCACACAAAACAAATCAATAAAAATTTGACTAGTGTAGTTAAAACTAGTAATTTTGAATGGGGGGGGGTAGGAACAGTACGCAGTTAAGTGGTTAGTCCGTGGGTGAGTCTAATTTAATTTAGCTAAATCGGTTTGAGTTTGAATGTAGTGTTTTCCAGATGAAGTCTTAACAATAATCTTGCCATCAGCTGTCCAGACATTACTAATTTTGAACCTAGCCACAGCATCTTTTAGGATCTGGAGGGGCAACATCGTCAAATCTTCTCGAATTGTTATTTTCGTGCCCTTCGGAGATGACTTGTTTTTGAAGACCCAGTCGTGATCCCTATATGACACGCATTTTACGATGATTGGCCTTATAGAGCCCGGTCGTGCTCTTCCAATACGCTGTGACCTGTCAATCATCCACAAACTGAAGTCTTTAATTCCCATTTTTGTTTGAAACAGGTCCGTGACGAGCTTGTCAGTCTTTTCCTTGTTTTCCTCCGCAATCCCAAAAATACGGAGGCTATTGCGGCGTTGGTATTGCTCGAGTTCGTCTGAGCGCTGGGCAAGAGAGAGTTCAAGGTCAGCAACCTCTTTGCGGTGTTTGTCGACTGCCTTTTCCATCTCTTCGAGTTTCGTGGAGTTAAAATCCATCGTAGCCTTTAACTCGTCGTTAAGGTTAAGGTTAAGGTTTCCATGATTGCAGCAACAATTGTGGATAAAAATTCACTCGAAACGAGGAAGGACTTAACACAGTTTCTTAAACTGCTTTCTATCTCGGCTTGGTCGATCATTTTACCAGGAATGAACACTCGAAAAAAACCAATCGAAACGCTGCTTGCCAAGTAGCGATGACAATCTCTTCACTATGAGTTTCCTACAAAGCCACAATGACACTAAAACCTACTCACGACACCTTTAAGTACTTCTTCTACATCAAACAAAAGAACATTGACACCTGCAGACTCGACAACTCAACTACTAAACTGCCTGCTTAGTCGTAAATGTCACATGTGGCGGCCATGTTGAAATAAGATAGGAACGTACAAGCAGGGTGAATTAGCTACCATTTTAGGCAAGAAAATTAATTCACAACATTTTTCAGTGCATACAGTTTATGCAGGTTTTATCCTAATTTCAGCCTAGTTAAAGGTTTTCGTAAGTATATGGTCACGACGAAGAAAGATACTCAATACATGGCAAATGTGATTGCACGTATAGTATAATGTTCTAATGTTCTGAACCTTTTTAGAGCTTGGATGTTCCTTCAATGAAGCTACAGACATGGACAAAGCTGTACACCTTACGGAGAATTATCTGAGGTACTTGTGATAATGTAGTATGTTCTGAATAGACCTTTTTTTTATGTTCCTTCAATGAAGCTGCAGACTTGTGCATAGCTGAAGACTGTAATGGAAAATTATCTGAGGACGAAAAACTATTCCAAAAATACATGGCGGACCTTATAATCGATTCGATGGGTCATGCATTGGAAATAAGTCGATCAGTGTTCACTCCATCATCAGCTGAGGATTCGAACAGCGATAGGCTAGGAAAATGCAAGAATGCCTACTGAGACCCCCCCCCCCAATGTTTTAGAAAGTAAGCAGAGAAAACTTGATAATGATTTAAAACTGCACCACCTAAATGTTACCACGCATTCTTATCTAGATTAAGTCAGCTTATACCAGAAAATAGATTAAAACGGAAACTGGATTAAACTGGATTATTTATTACAAGCTAATTCTGCTTAGATAAAATAATTTCAGCAACTGCTAAGCTTGAAATTTGACATTCAGTTCACGTTTGATATTAGGTGCCTTTTATGGTTTGATATTTGGGATGGTTTTAATTTAAAAAAAATTAATAATTTTAATGCTATTTTCATGAGCATTGGGAACACGTCTTCTGTTATCAAAATCCACCCAAAACCAAAACTGGTAGAAAAACCCGCCAAGTTTCCAAAAACGGTCGGCCTTTGAAGGTAGTGATATCACTCCACCAAGGAAAGGCCGCCAAGGTTAATCCTATTAGCCAAGTTAATCGCACATACTAATAGTTCGAAAGTTAAATGAAAACCAGAAGATTGCTACTAGCGGTAGCAATCTTCAAGTTTTCATTTAACGTCCAAAGGATTATTCGGTGCGATTAACTTGGCTAATAGGATTAACCTTGGCGGCCTTTCTCTGGTGGAGTGATCTCACTACCTTCAAAGGGCGACCGTTTTTGGAAACTTGGCAGGTTTTTCTACCAGTTTGGGTTTTGGGTGGATATCACAACTTTCATAGGACTGTGAACGTACATACATCTGTTTGAACGTACATACGTCTGTTTAAGATGCTTCAATCCCATTTTTGCACACACTGACTAACAATCGCTGATTTCGTTCGCTTCGCTCACTCAATCAGCGCATCCCCTTCAGTTGTTTTGTTTATACCTGCAACTTCCCCTTAATTTTTCAAGATTTCGTTCACATTTAGTTATGCAGAAACCCCCGAAGGTCGCTGTTACTAAAACAGCAGAACGCGAAGCAATTTTTTTGGGTTATTAAAAAAAACCCATTAGCTCGTGTATATTCGTATTGTTGCGTAACCATCATCTAACGTGCATCCCTTTATTCTTGCGCAATCCACGGCAATGTTAATGTTTCTTTATTTTGTCCTTCGTTACAGTTCATTTTTTAGTTCGTCCAGGCTTTTACAATAAATCTAAGGACCAGTCTTGATTGTTCAAGCCATTGTAATGTTCTATTCCAGTGACCATTTGACCAAAATAAACATTATTATCTAGGATGGCATAAGGACAATCAATTGTATAAAACACTAATTATGTATAAAATAGGTAGGCTAAATAATGCAATCATTCATCTAATACTGGGCCTTTAATCGACACTCCGGCGTACACATTATTGACCCCACAATATGGCCAATTAAATCAATGACAGATTGTTATGATTTGATGTATCGATTACAGTTATTCGCCAATGAGTTGAACGAATGGCATTACGGATTAAGTCGAGCGGTAAAGCTAATCATTATTATTTTCTAAGTTAAATAAAATAATCTTGAGTTAATTTAGCAGCGTACGTATTGGTACTAGTTAAGCTTTAACAATCATAGCTATTGCTAATGAATCAGAATACTTAGCTCTATTATAGAAGCTTGAGTGAGGCTATCGGCCCTCGGCTTAGCTCGGCGGCGAAGCCCCGTCACCAACTCGGCACGGCTCCTGGTCTGGCGTACTATGCATCGGGACCTCCGGAATTTTGACTGGCATGCACTAGTTAAAACAACTGTTGAGCGGCTGATGATCGACTGATATCATGCATTCCGAGGGTCAGTTTAAATACTGTAGCGTTATCGGCCATGATCGATCCATTGTAGTATTGATTTATTATTGAAATGCTAAATATAGTAATATTTGGACAGCTTGGGCCCTTATCGCCAAGTGAAACCTCTACGCATGTCAATCATTTCATTGTTGCTTTCGGGTTCATTAATTATTCCCCGTATACGGTGCTTTGAAGTTATATGCTGCCATAATTAACTATCCCGTGTGGGAGGGAGTTATTGTTATTCCACGAAGTGATCGATCACGAGCGACGATCTTATCGTAATTAAATCTACTTCTAGAAAGTCATTTAGGTTCTACGAAACTGTCATAAATAATATCAGCTGGTAATGCCATCCTTTAAACTATAATAGGTGTAATTACACTTGTTCAGTTTCAAATGATCTTGCCGCCTCTCGATCATCTTTGAAGAGGTCTCCCAATTATATTTGCTATCTGGAGTCGTTTTGATCTATCCGAATAAATACTCGGCTCATGCATTTAATAAATGTATGATATTATGCAAATTTGCATCTAATTAATTAATTGTATTGTTTCTGTTATGCATATTAATTAAGCCATTAATTATTTCCTTACATAATCCCTGTTCATCCTAAAATCATAGTACCTTTTTAGTGGTTCCTTATTTTAGCTTCCAAACCCAGCTCATTTATTACAGAGCCTGCTTTACATAATTAAGCAAGAATTTCCCATTTACCGACTGGCCCAAAGTTAATTGTCGTGTGACTAGGCAAAACGCACCTTTCTTTGAGGTAATAAAACAACCTTCACAGAAATCAGGGCAATAATTATGTAAAGCAAGATTAAATTGCCTCATTAATTGAGCAATACTATTCTGGGGGAATTGGAATAAAATACTGTATGGCTTAAGTGCGTGCAAGACTCGAGAGCTCATGCTCCATGTAACTGAACTCAAATTTAATAAATTCAACTTTGTTGCTGTTGATCTAAAATAAATAATATTTCACTTTCTCTGAGCTGACGACATGGGTTTCTCTCTCTTTCAACGAGGGAGGCATGGCACTTTCCCATATCGTGTTGTGCAATACCTTCGACCTCGAGTTGGCCACTGGTCCGGCCAAGGTCGTTCAAGGCTGAGTCGGTTTCTCTACCCTCGGTAATTATGTCGCCAGCCGTTTGGCCTAGTTTTCGCTCCAGCTGGGGGAATGAAAGAAACACAAGCGTTACTGGCTATGTTTTTCCAACTTTCAATTTTTCCCTTTGAAATCTTGTTTCTTGCTTCTTCACATTTGGAAGAAAAGTCACTTTATAGCCAAACGTGACTGCAAATTGCTCTGTATAAGCAAATTTATGAGTAATAAAATATGGAATGTCCATGGTTCTATTCGAACAGTACTATTTGACATTGTCAAATTTAATCATTATTTCCCTGCAGTACCAATGGCAACAAAATTTCATCGGCATACACAGTCTTCATAAAAATAAAAAATCATATGCATGCTACATATATGAGTCGCCCAGAAACTTGTATGTTTCTGAATATAATATTACTTGTTTGGTCCCGTGCTGGGATTCAAACTGGCGACCAAGTTATCAAAATCAGTTCTAACATGCTTTTTACTTATTCGGTAAAATTTTCATGCTACATAGTAACAAAAATAAGTATTAGGACAAGGGAGGGGACAGGATACCTGTTTTCTTACCCCGTTAAGCCGTATTCGCTTAACCCTTCATTTAAGTGTCATGTACTGCTATTCCCATTGAAAATTTTATACGATTGTGTGTCTACTTAATATTTAAAATATTTTCACATACTCCATGTTTTGGTGGTATCTTTGTTAGTGTCTGCATTTGACTCTAAGTTTCATTTTCATAGCAGCATAACGAGTACTGCAACTCATTATATATGTGGCTCATTTTGATGTGGTGTGTAAAATATATTTACGATTACTTGTATTTGTTTCACCCTTTTGACTACTACGAGACAGATCAGACTAACGGTGTGGGAAGCCGTCAATCGTAGCTTTTTAAGAACAAATGTATTCGTGTTTGTCTGTTTTCCCTTTTGACTACCACGTGACACTTCAAACTGACCAATACAGAAAGCCATCTACCATGGCCCTTTAAGAACCTTGTTAATGTCTATGTGTGTTAGCCCATTTTGACTATCATGCTCAGGTCGAACCTAACAGTTAAGGTTCCGCCAACAAACATTACTTTTAGAAATTATTGTGTTTCCTCACTATAAATATGTTATATACTACAGGATGTGATCGGTACAATCCTTGAGCCTAATGTTGTGCAATGCTCTAGTGACTCGTATTCGTTACTAGAGTGAATGTTATAGAGTGATTTGTCTGTAAGGCTATCGCCTATAACAAGCTCTTTTGCCTGGCAAAAGAACCGTTTTGCCTATGCTACCTCATTGGTCCTCCTGAACGTAAACGACCAATACATAGGAAAAGGCAGATGCTGGAATTCTAAAATTCTAGAAACCTACGATTTAAAATTAAATCGAAATGCAGCAATCATACAACATTTTTTTCTCATTTGTACTGCTAAGTTTTTTTTTTATTTCAGATCTGCAAGGTTCCAATAACCTGCTGTCATAGACATCACTTTCGGTATCTAAGCGTTGCGACTGCAACTGTTTAACTTAGAATATGCACGACATCCCTATGCCTGCTAATTTAATTTTGAATATCTTTTTCAGAGCAATGTTGCACCGCTTGTGTGGTGGCTAGCACCGGAAATCATTTTAACTACATTTTTTTTTCAATTAAGAGGGACGAAGTTTCATCCGACTTCCAAGTCACTGAGTGACAATGTAACTACAGTCCTAGTTACCCTGGGCGAATCAAATAATACGAGTTGGCCAGACTCCGTCATTGATTCGCTAGGCTATAAGTCTGCACTTACAACAGTAAAGTATCACATGCGGTTGTTGCCAACCAGGAAAAGTGCTTTCCAGCATGCGGTAGATCTTTCAAGGTTTTTTCACTACAACCTGAATAAACGTGTGTAATCTGTTCCTTAGGAACTTACGTGTGAGGTACTTTGAAACTATTATTAGCTGAACTTACTTTTGGCGTTGCAGGTCTTAAGCGTACCTCACCCTTTATCAAATTGGATTCACATAGTGAACCATTTTATATAATTAACGTTAAGTGTGCCTTACCATAGGTAACAGCAATGTTTTCCACGTTAGTAAGTTTTACAATGAGTAATAACAATGTTTTTCCCAAGTTAATTAAGCTTTACCATGGGTCACAGCAATGTTTTCAAGTTAGTTGAGCTTTACAATGAGTACAGGAATATTTTCCAAATTAATTGAGCTTTACAATGTTACCCCATTAACCTATGAAAATTTCTGTATTTTAAATTTACATGGTAACGGTAATTAATTTATGTGTGTCGTGGCAGGGAGGGGTGGAGTGTATAATTTACACTGATGTTTTCACCACAAGGCTAGGGATCACTTATCTTTTTATTCATTTGTCCTGGATCATGGTGGAATAATCCCTGTTCTATGATTTAGCCTCTTTTCTCCATTTATCTGCCATCCTGACACTTAACCCACAATTCACTGTATGTTGCACAATTTTTCTGAAAATACATGAATTTTGGACTACATCAGTTATGTTACATTTACATACATTTCTATATTATCTGAAAACATATCACAATTATTTACACTTTTCTATTCAATAGTGACATTTATATACTTTTATTTCATTGAGATAATGTTTCAGAATTTTCTTTTCTTATTTTAAAAGAATAGTTCTGTATTTTCCCACTATGGAGTGAGTTTGCTAAATTTAGCTTCTTGGTTGGCTAGCAAGCTGTTGCCATGGTCAAGGGTGAGTCGTTCTGACCTACATTGACCATCCCTTTCACTTGCTGATGATTGCACTTGAGCATTGTCACTCTCTCTACTGAGGGAAGAGGCTGGGCAATAAACGAAAGTGGTCGGTGGGTTGAAAGGGTTGGGGCACGGATTTGGGCCATGTTGGCTTGATCTGACCTCAAATGCGGCTTGGTCGAGGCCATGTAAACATTAGCTGATGGTCACTATATGAGCAGAGGGGGTGAGCTATGTCCCCATGAAAAAGAGACTGCCCCTTTTTGTGACGTCAAGCCTGAACTTTGCACCCATTGGTTTTGCCAATGTCCGTTTTTGGGTCACAATATTTCAGACCTGGGAAAATTTGGTGATTTTTCCCGCACACGAAGTTGCGTACTTCAATCCGACTGTTTGCATTTGTTTTCTGTTCCCCAAATACCTTTGTCATGGATCCCCCACATAAGAAGAGGAGAACAACGCCAAAGGAGGAGAGGAGCGCCGTGGAGAATATGTCCCGCTACACAAAGTAGTTCCTACGACTGTTATCCCTTAACATACTCCTCCTATACGTATGTTTGGACCATTACCACCATTGTGAAAAAAACTCTGGCTTTATTTTCGGAATGTCCACATCGGAATACGGCGGAAATTCCTTTCACCCCCGTGTTGCCGATGCGCTATGTACTGCGTCTATTTTACATGGAGATGATCATAGGAGACCCACGCCAAAATGTTTTTGTTGACGGCACACCTCCCGAAGAGTCTGCTAGGGCCCAGCAGTTTGCCTGAGCTCCCACTACTTAAGGTGTAATCCACTTAATGCCCCGGGGTGCCTACACTGCCGATATGTGGCTTTTCCACCGTTTCCAAAAGAAAACGAAGATTTCTCCATATATTTCTGGAGAGCTGTAAATTCCGAGAATGTATTTTTTCTACAGCAGAACGTTCATCGGCCTTAGCCCAATATGAAGGAGTTCTTCACCAATCGAACACTGTTTCCTCTCCTGACGGTTTACCCTATGATTTGGCGGAATTGTTTCCGGACTATCTTTTTGAAGAGCTGCCGCCTCTTTTAGCCCTGGTCCAGATTGCTCCCATGCAAGACCGTAATGCCCTGGGTACGGTAAACGTCGGTGCTTCGGGGAGTGGGGTTCAGCAATGTCTCCGTCCCGGACCCTGCAGGTGTGACTGTCCCGCCTACCACGATGGACAATATGGTAAGCAATTTCTTATTTATCATTTTAAAAAAATTTTCAGAAATTTGTTTTTCATCATGTGATGTTAAAATTAAATTTTTAATTTAATTAACTTAACTTAATTAACATACTGGTTAATAAGTGTTACTTTTGAATTGCTGGAAGTGGAAACGATAATATCAAATTTGTTTATGCAAAATATTTCCTTTTGAACAACCTCCATAAGCTTACTTAAATCTTGTCACAATATTATGCGATTCAAGCTTAATTATTGCCTATAATGAGTCTTGAAAAAATCTAATGTGATATATGCATTTGAAAACACATTATTGCTTCTTGAGCAAAGAAATATGTTGTTTTTTGACAAGTACTTTTTTTTTCTCAAAAGTGTTTTAACTTTAAATCAATAGTTCTCAAAAGTAAAATCAAGTTACTTTGAAGTAAAGTGTTTATTTCCAATTTTACTGGTATAGGCTCTATGAATTCAAGGCCTTTTGTTAAGTTACATTTACATGATATGGTATAGCATCTATTTCAATTTATTCATATGTTGTTTTAATAACAATGTGGTGATAATTATTTAAAACATTGGAAGAGGAATTTATACGAACTGGGCTAATATAAAAGAAACTGCATTTTTTTTTACGTTTTATAATTAACTTCTTCATAGATGTGAAAGTACAATATTGATTATTATTATTATTATTATTAATTTTATAATTCATATCCTTATGGATGTAAAATTAAACAGTATAACATAGCTATGTACAGTTCATCCAACTTCCATTTTATAACTTTTTTCGATATTTTATGCCTTTAAAATAATTAAAGTAGCATCTGCCTAGGACCTTCATTTGTTTCTTTCTTAAATTTAAGAAATGAATATCCTTAAATGTTTTCATTTTTTTTTCATTCGTGAAAGGGAATCCGTGCCATGGAGTGATATTTTATTTATTTGTGCAATACGTTTAATTTGGCTAGGTGGTCCGGACTAAGTTAATAAACTGGACTCTTATATAGCCTATTATTTATTTATATGTGGCACCGTTTCCGTTTCAAGAATAACATGCTATCTAGAATACTAGAGTGTGAGTGAAATGTAAATTTTGAAAATTTTCAGTAGGGGGTGTGGGGGTGATATTTAAAATCTTAGTACAATTTGTTTACAGTACAAGTGTGTATAGTACGTATAAGTTTAAACGACATAAAACGTTAATTTTGAATGTTCGGTAACCATCCAGTAATTATCGGGAATGTATCTTTACAAATTCCTTGGTTTTGAGCTATTAGCCGCGACGAGTGCGGTAGCGCGAAGTAAGCGCTAAAAGTAGATTAGGCTCTCTGCACGTAGGAAAAGTAAATTTCAGCTGCGCGTTCGAACTCAAAATAATTGTTTTGAAAAGTTAGTTCTAACCTATAGTTTTGATGCAATAAGGTATTTTGCTTGTTTTATTTTAATTTGGATAATTAATAACTTCTTTTAGCATGGGGTGGGGGAGGGTGTAGTATCACTCACAAAATTTTTCTTCTAATTATAACAGTTATGTAGGAAAGAGAACGTGTTCCAGCTATTTTCATATGCTTGAACATCATGATCCCGTATACAATTTTACAGTGATTTCCCTCCATATTGTTCTTATGAACGTGAGAGAAATTAAGGTAACAACATGTCTCGCTATATGCGAAAGTTAATACTTACGATGAACCAGTTTACATGTCAATTTCATATGCATTCATAATTTTATGAATTGAATTTTAATCTTTGTTGTTCAATTTTCTCTTTATTTAAGACGACCTGGACAGCGACCTGGACGACCTGGATAGCGACAGCGTCAACGATTAGCACCATTGCCGTTCTCGGCTGCCCGCTGAACTAGCGGTGTAGTCGAGTTCGACATTGCTCGCCCTGGATTCAGGGTTGTATATAATTGTATATATTTTTATTTTTATTTTATTTTTTTTCTATTTTATTATGTGTGGTTAAGGGAAATATCATGTTTTTATTTACATAGATTTCTGAAAGTTCTTCCAAATTAAATTTTCTTATTAATTTCTTAACTTTCTAAATGAAATCTTAAAATTTTTTCAAAATTAAATTTCCCTGTTATTACAATTTTCTTACGTTTTAGGGCTAATATTTTTTTTTCATTTTCATTATTTTATCATGACCAAGTATTAAATTTATACTTCTTAAATCTGTGATTGTACAATGTTTTTATATGTACTAATTTTGAACATTTTATTTTAGAGACTGTTTATGTTTTGTGTATAGTCAATGTTCAATGTTTTCTTGACTATTTTTTTCTTTTATGTTGCCATTATATTTTACTTAATTACCAGAACCCTGGAATTGTTTGTTGTTGTAAATATTTATCTTAATTTGCTGTGTTTTGCAACATTATTTTATTTTACTTATTTTTTTTTTCGTAACTGTAGTTTACTGTAAGGATTTAACTTTATCCAATTTTTTTTTTTGGTTACTAAAATTTTCCTAAATACGTTTTCCTAGTCAAAATTATTAAATTTAAATTTCTTAGATTTCGTCCATTCAATTATTTCAATTTCTTGAATTTTCTTCATTTGATAATTTTAACTTCTATTCTACTGTAACTTATGGTTACGACATGGTTATGTGGGTTACATTTTTATTTTATGATACCCCATTTCTTTATGTTTGTAAATTATTATCCTTAAATCCATGTTTCAAATTTCTGTGATTTATTATTTCATTATGTTTTGTGGCAAAATTTCACATAATATGTCTGAAAATAATACAGTTTTAATTTCAATTAACCTTACGTTAATTATTTCCCATGATTTGCCACGTTTTTTGAAAATATTTTCATGTTCATTCTATGTTTTATTATTGGGTTCAATATATTTATTTCCATGTTGTAAATACTTACTGATTTTACGTATTCGTATATTATGTTTATACATGTTTATGTATTTCATCGTATTTTTTTTCATAATTCGTATTATTCGTTTGTATATGTTTCATGTTTTTCTTATTTTTAAATAATAGTATTTTCTAAAACAAGCTACGAGTTTCTGTCTCAAAAGTTATTTTACATTACATCCTGAAACATATTAGACTTAAGCTATTTTCATGTATTTATGCGATGTAAACATGGTCAGTATCATGCACTGTGAAAATCGAAACTGCGTAAGTGTCTGGTCTAGCAATCATGCATTGGTTTCGGAAAGGAACTTCCATTTTTACTCACCAGGGTCCCCGCGTGCAGAGCGCGTGAACGCTCTTTCACGGTGACGCCAAGTTTTCTATGTCCTCCGTAGAATTTACTCATCCTCAACGTTTGCTTCTTCCAACTGCCGACGCAGCCTGATTTCTGGGGTAGTTTTACTGCTACTGGTATTATAACCGTGCGTAGAACCAAGCATTCTTTGTTTATTTAGTTCGTAATCTATTTTACGGTATTTATTTTGTAAATAAGCGGCCGATTTTGGCACGATGCGTTTCCGTTTCTTGGTTGAGCTTGTTTCTGTACTGCTAGCTGCATCGTCAAGCTCGGAAGGCGTAAACGTTAGTGGTTGAATCTCCGATAAATGGTCTGTCGGATCTTCCAAAAGTTTTGCTATGTATTGTTGTAATTTTATTTCAGCTTCCGTCAAGGTACCGTTAAGCTGCTCCGATAAATCCAAATCGGTAGGTCCGTTAAAAGGAACAGGTTGGTTATTCGTTCTTAGGAACCATGGTCTTAAGATTGTTCACATGTGCGCGAAAGACATTTAATGGATCCAAAAAATGTACAATACGAACGATAACATCGTTAACAAATTCCATAATCCTGAACAGTCCCGTCCAAGCGTGAAGTAATTTCGGCGAAATTTGTTTAATTGGTAAGAAGTTGCGTAATAATACGTAATCATCGTCGTTAAGAAAAACATCTTACCAAGTAAATAGCAACGAAATGAATGTATACAATGTATAATCGCTAGAATTTCCCTTGTAGTAGTTGTTTCCTTCCGTTCTGCTTCGGTGAGGGTTCGGGAAGTGTAGGCTAACGGATAGTTTATACCTCCGTGATATTGACTTAAACAGCCTCCGATCGCTACTCCACTAGCGTTAGTTTCCAAGAAAAAGGGTTTAGAAAAATCT
>JAHWFP010066434.1:0-21606 GCA_023313725.1 Lithobius niger
AGAATAAGCCCACCGTACCCCTGCGTGTCGTAGGAGGCGACTAAAAGGGAACCCAAGATCACGGTTTGCTAGTGTGCCAAGGGTCTGCGTGGCGGAGGGTTTTTAGTCCGTCTTGAACACTAGCAACCTCAACACTACGGTTTGCGAGTGCGCCTACGGTGTGTATGGCGGGCAGGTTTAACACCCGTCGCAAGCACTAGTCCGAAAGAGGTGAAGGGACATCCAGACAAACCGGGCCCGGGGTGGCTGGTTAGAGGATGTTTGGCGGTTTGAATCCCCTTTTGGGTTTGATTCCGATTTGCCCATTCTGGCCACTGGGCTTTTCATCCTCATCCCCCAGCATGTTGGCCGTGTGCTGCAACCTAGTAATCCGTGGAGGCGGAGATCCTGGCTTTCGGGCTTTGGCTCCTTATTCCGGAGGACGGGTGGCCTGGGCGAGCCGGCCTAAGGTCAATCGGCTATGACTTTTCGGGTCCTGTCGTTGTGGGGAGGCGGCTTGTGCTGTATCCATCTGCATCACGGACCCGAACTGTTTGGGTTATCGAGGGAGGTGGTGTGTACGGCTTCCTTGGTGGCCTCGCCTCTCGGCATGCTTTGGCTGCCACCTCACCGAGATAGACGGCGGTGTTAGCTCCCTGGTGCAGGGCCCTGGATATGCGGCTTCCGGCCCTGCATCACCCGAGTGCCGCGCGGGGTTTTTCTTTTCTGGGGGGCGCACCGCCGCGACTTCTTTTTGCTCTCCATGGCAACTTCTTCTCCCCCCTCCCCCGCAAAAATTTCTATCCCCCAAAATTCTTCCCCTCCTCGCCGCACTAGCAAGCGCCAGAGGAGGGAACCTGAGATGGTTGGGCCTGGTGCCCAGTTACCAGACATTGGTAAGAGTCGGGACCAAGTCCCGAAGTTCTTGGTGGTGACAGGCGAGGGCCGAGATGTTACACAACTCGGTCCGTTCGCTGTCCACAAAGCACTCAAAGGGATCTGTGGTTCCGATCCGAAGAGTGTCTCTCGGCTCCGTGCTGGGGGATACCTTGTTGAGGTTGAGGATGGGGCTCAGGCAAAGAGGCTTTTGAAGGCGGGTGCACTGGGGTTATGCCCGGTGCGTGTGGAACCGCATCGTACCTTGAACAGCAGCAAGGGGGTCGTGACGTGCTTTGATTTGAGGGGTCTCAGCGATGATATCATCCTGGACGAACTCAAGTCACAAGGCGTTACGGCTGTGAAGCGTTTGACGCGGAAAGGTGAGAATGGTGCCCAGCCAACTGACACCTTTTTCCTGACCTTTGATACGCCAGTTGCACCGCAGCACATTACTGCCGGTTACCTGCGGTTGAAGGTCAGGACTTATGTACCGAATCCAATGCGGTGTTTCCGCTGTCAACGCTTCGGCCACACCAGCGGCTCGTGTAAAGGTAAGCCTACCTGTGTTAGCTGTGCTCAGGCAGCCCATGAAGGCGCTGATTGTGCTGGCCCGGAGCAGTGCATCAACTGTGGTGGTCAGCACCAGGCCTCTTCGCGGGACTGCCGTGTTTATTTAGAGGAACGTCGTGTGCAGGAATTAAAGGTGAAGGACGGGCTTTCCTACTCGGGGGCCCGGAAGAAGACTAAGCTATCGGCAGCACCGATGACCAGATCTTTTGCACAGGTGTGCAGTGCGCCATTGCCTGGCCCAGTTAGTGAGTCTGCTGATTTAGCGGATTTGCGCGCTGAGCTCAGGTCTTTGACGAGGACGGTAGGCATGCTTGTTACTTTGTTGACCCAGCAACATCCATCTTTGCAGGGTCTTTTGGGTTCTTCGAAACCGGTTGATGCCTTGCCGTCGACATCTGCTCAGCCTGCTACTGTTCCTGTTCCTGTAACTGTTCCTGTTCCTGTAACTGTTCCTGTTCCTGTAACTGTTCCTGTAACTGTTCCCAGGCAGGTTAAGGCTGTAGTTAAGCCTCCTCCTGCTCGGAGTGCACCACAGAAGGTGTCGAAGAAGGCTCCTGCTGGTACATCCTCAGCACCACCCGTGAGGAAGTTGCCACCAGGAGAGAAGGTGAAACAGTCGTCGAACGACCACCTTGCTGAGGGGTCCATTGCGTCCCCTCCACAATTTGATCCCCCTTTACCCATGGAGCAGGGAGATATTTCCTGTTCCACTTCTCCTGGGCTTTTTCCTCCTTCCGAGGACAAGTTCGTTCTGGACCTCACTCCGGCTTTTGATTCGGGGGAGGATTCAGATGTTTTCGGGTCGCCCAGGGGAAGAGTTGAGGAGGATGATTCAGTCTTAAGCCCGTCCTAATGCCTGCGCATTCTATCGTTCAGTGGAACTGCCAAAGTTATCGGACCCATGCAGAAGAGCTGCGACTGCTTTTGTCGCATTGGCGACCTCTGTGCTGCTGCCTTCAGGAAACTTGCTTTAAGGCGTCGGATAATCCGGTTGTTAGGGGTTACTCTGTCTACCGTCTGGATGCAGACCCTGTGCCACGTGCACATGGTGGTGTTGCAGTGCTGGTTCAACACTCTCAGCCGCATGCCAGTGTGCCTCTGCACACTAGATTTCAGGCGGTAGCAGTTCGAGTTTCTTTCCAATTGGATATTACTGTCTGTTCGCTTTATTTGCCACCGGATGAGGTCTTTGGGGTTGGTGACCTGGAGGATCTGGTCCGCCAGCTTCCTGCCCCTTTTCTGTTGCTGGGCGACTTTAACAGCCACCATGTCCAGTGGGGGGGACCTCATACAGACAACAAAGGGAGGATCCTTGAGGAGTGGATGCAGAGGGGGTCTGTTTGCATCCTGAACGATGGAGCCATGACACACTGTAACCTGGCCACGGGCAATTGGTCAGCGGTGGACTTAGCCTTTTGCTCCCTTGCCGTCCCAGTTCACTTCACTTGGGCTGTCACTGCCGATCTGCATGGAAGCGATCACCTCCCCGTTGTGTTGTCCATGACACAAGGGGGTTCTGTGGCTTCCAGGCCAGCCCGGTGGGCGCTTAGACGTGCTGAATGGTCAGCCTTTGCTGAGGCTGCTGTATTTCAGAGTGCGGTTGGGGACTTTTCTGATGTGGATGAACTCTCAACTCATTTCGCTGACGTGGTCCTTGCTGCTGCTCGTGCTACTATCCCGCGTTCGTCCACACAGCCGCGGCGGGTTCCTGGTCCGTGGTGGACGCCTGCTTGCGGGCATGCTATTCGGGCCCGCCGGCGAGCGTTGCGTGCATTTACGGTCAACCCAACTACTGACAACTTTGTAGCCTTTAAGCGCTGTCGTGCCCGTGCCAGGTATGTCATCCGTGAGGCTAGACGTGCTTCGTGGACAGCTTATGTTTCGTCGATCACGCGCTCCACGCCTTCTCAGCAGGTGTGGCGGAAGGTGCGCCAGATCTCGGGGAGGAACGTGTCTTCCCCGGTTTCACAGCTGAAGGTGGCGAATTCCGTGATCTCTTCTGTGCCGGATATCGCCGACTGTCTTGCGTCTGCGTTTGCGCGGGTCTCGAGTGATAACCATTATGATCCTGGTTTCCTCAGAATAAAGCGTAGAGAAGAGGCTCACTCTCTAGACTTTCGCTCCGACGGGCTAGAGGAGTACAATTTACCGTTCACCAGGCAGGAATTTGTTTCAGCTTTGTCCAAGTCGCATGACTCCGCCCCAGGGCCTGATGATGTTCACTATCAGCTGTTGAAACGTCTGCCTCTTGCCTCCCAGCAGTTCTTGCTGGAGATGTTCAACCGTGTGTGGGCAGAAGGCTCTGTTCCGGCAGCGTGGAGGACAGCAGTGGTCATCCCGATTGTGAAACCGGGCAAAGACCCTACTGCTCCTTCCAGTTATCGCCCAATCGCTCTGACTAGCTGTGTCTGTAAACTTATGGAACGGATGGTCAGTGAGAGGTTGGTCTGGGTGCTGGAATCACGCGGATTCTTATCTGCGTCCCAGTGTGGCTTTCGACGTTTTCGGTCAACCATCGATCATCTGGTTGCCCTTGAATCGGATGTGAGGGAGGCTTTCCGCCTGCGTCAACATCTGGTTCAGGTTTTCTTTGACTTGGAGAAGGCTTATGATACGACCTGGCGTTATGGGATTCTCCGTAATCTCTATAACTATGGCTTGAGGGGACAGATGCCACTGTTGCTTTCCTCTTACCTCTCCGGCCGTTCTTTTCGTGTTCGTGTCGGGGCGACTCTTTCCCGCCCGTTTGTCTTGGAGAATGGTGTGCCTCAAGGGGGTGTTCTTAGTGTCATCTTGTTTGCTATTGGGATCAATCCCATTGCTCAGCAAGCTGCTGTTCCCCAGTCATTGTTTGTCGATGACTTCGGCCTGCGCTTTCGGGCAGCTTGCATGCAGACCTGCGAGCGGCAGCTACAGCTGGCGATTAACAAAGTCCAGACCTGGGCGGTCAGTAATGGTTTCCGGTTTTCTCCGGACAAGACTGTGTGCATTCACTTTTGCCGCCAACGAACACTGCACCCAGATCCTTGCCTGTATTTGGGGCAGGCGCAGATTCCTGTTGTCCCACAGGCACGTTTCCTGGGTCTGGTGTTCGATTCCAGGTTATCTTGGCTTCCACACTTGCGCCAACTTAAAGACAAGTCTTTGCGGGCACTTAACATCTTGCGGGTTCTGTCGGGTACTTCATGGGGTGCCGATCGCACTGCCATGTTGCGCCTCTACAGAGCCCTTGTCCGCAGCAAACTTGATTATGCGTGCATGGTGTATGGTTCGGCTAGTGACTCGACTCTCCAGATGTTGGACACTGTGCGTCACAGTGGCCTGCGTGTGGCGACTGGGGCATTTCGAACTTCTCCTGTGGTCAGCCTCTATGCTGAGGCCTCGGAGCCACCTTTGGCCATTCGTCGGCGGAAGCTGGCCATTCAGTATGCTGTGCGTTTACGTGCTGTGGAATCCAGTCCTGCTTGGTCCATGGTTTTTGGGCCAGACTTGCGAGTCGGTAGACGCAGGGTGGGTAAGGGTGATTTCCGCGATAGGCTCCAGCAGTCCTGTCAGGAGATAGCGTTTGATATGCCCAGCGTCTTGAGGCTGGGGGGATGCCAGTGGCCCCTTGGCTTGTCCCAAGTGGCATTTTCATTTTCGCTCTGGCGTCCCTCCCGAAGGGTTCCACTCTGCCAGCAAGGTACTTGCAGGAGTTCCGGCGGCTGTGTTCTCAGTACGCCGGTTATCAGCGGCTGTTTACTGATGGGTCGAAGTCAGACGCTGGCGTGGCTTGTGCTTGTGTTTGTAAGGGAGTGACGGTAGCCCATCGCCTTCCATCAGGCTATTCTGTGTTTTCTGCAGAGCTTTTGGCTCTCGGTTTGGCGGTGGAATGGATCCTTGGCCTTCAGGGCACGCATTTCATTATCTTTAGCGATTCCATGAGTGCCCTGGAGTCCTTGGCGACTTACAATCCACGGAACCCCTTGACACAACGTGTCCAAGCTTTGCTTTCCCGCTTGCCTGGCCAGCGGAAAACCGTGCTTTTCTGCTGGATCCCGGGCCATGTTGGGATAGGTGGAAATGAGCAAGCGGATTCTGCAGCAAAAGGGGCCCTTTCTGGCCCTCTCGGTAGGGATCTCAGGCTTGTTCCCTCGGACGCTTTTCCAACTCTGCGTCTGAGGTTACATGCTTTTTGGCAAGCCTCGTGGGATGGACAGGACGGTAATAAGTTACGGGCCATTAAAGGCACTGTCGAGGAGTGGCACTCGGCGTGTCGCCGCAGTCGCCGTGAGGAGGTTGTGTTGGCCCGTTTGCGAATTGGTCACACCCGACTTACTCACTGTTTCCTTTTGCGGGGGGTTGACCCTCCTGAATGTTCTTGGTGTCGACGGCCACTTACGGTCTGGCACTTACTTGTTGATTGTCGCCATCTTGATGGTGTTCGTCGTCGGTTCCATCTTCCGCATGACATTGCGCGTCAGTTGGGCGATAAGTCTGTCCTCCTGTCCGGTGTTTTTCAATTTTTGCAGGAGGTACAGATGTATGACAAGATTTAGATTAGGGGTTTGGATAACATCTCTGTAATGTGTGGTGCAGTGGCAATCCGGACCACTGCACTGTGACTGAGGTTGGCGCTAATGACCAAGTTGTCGACGCGCCATTAAGCCTCAATCCCCCCCCCCCCACACAAAACAGCAATTATCCTCGCTACGCACGTTGACTAGTATATCGGGGCCTATTTTCAGATTGTCGGGAAGTGGCATGTAACCTTTTCCAGCAAATGGCCTATAGATTCCAACACATATTTCGGTGCACACGCAGTGCTTGACAACCCATCCACTTCCTTCTATGTCAAACTCTCCAAAACTATACAGAATCTTGTTTGACATTTCGGAGAAAACGTCCTTACTTCCCACTCTGGTCAGGTTGGAATTGAAATAAGCTTTAATAGTTTCCATATTATCCGTCGCTTTTTCGAGAGAATGCAAAACCGATTTGAGCTTTTATGTTTACCATAAGACGTTGACATTGCTCTAAAAGATTCCAATATTTACCCTCGTACAGTTCCAATAAAATCAACGGTTCATAGTGCATTTCATCCTACGTAAAATTCCGCTTGAAAGTCAAGAAGCAATTGTTGAAAGCATCACGCACGAGATCAAAACCTTCTAAATCCAAACTGAACGGTCTCACTTCCGTCTTATCTTTCAAATCGTGAATCATATAGGACAAGGCCCAGTCGATTCTGGTATCCTCTATTATAGGCACGACTAGAGATCTGACGTTGTACACTACCATGTTGAAATTTGCTGGTATTTGAGAAATTATTCCTTTTCTCAACAGAGGTTTGAGTTTAGGAAAAGAGAATTTAAGTCTCTTTCTCGCAGACTCGCCAATTTCCTTTCCACGTTGTTTTACACCCGCGCCACACTTGGGCCGTTTATATGCGAGACAGTCCGAGTAAATCACACCGCACGAGTTGCAAGTTACGTTACATTTTCCTTCGTTATGCCTTTCGTGCCTCCGTTTATATCTCTTATCCTTGAACGTCTTCTCGCAGTATTGGCATGGGAAAATCTCGATGTTAGACATTGGAAGATCATGATTTTTTTTCTTCGTCGATCATCGTTGGTCCCTTTTTTTATCTTCCGATTTCGAAACCGTCTCTTTGTTCAGATTAGACGAATGTGAAATACTGGTTTGAGTCGTAGCTTTTTCCAAATCCGGGAAATACTTCCAACAAACTTCCCAGTAGTATGTACTCCCAAACTTGATTTTTTTCGGGCATAATCATTTTCCCATCGCATCCATCCTCATGCGCCAAAAATTCATCGTAGAAAGAAACGAGTCCTACGCAATCGTAACAACAAAAATTTACCACGCATGGCTTCTGCAAATGATTTTCCACCTCTTCTCGCGAGAGAAACTCAACCTTTCATTTCTTGCACTGGAACCTCGAAACCACCTCGTACTTGGCAGCCATGGTTGATATAATGATCTACGTAATTATTTGCGCGCCTTTTATATCCCACCGCTCGCTAAAACTAATTTCAGTAAATCCTCCCGCTCGAGTAAACCTCCTCTTACTGCTCTTCCTGTGATTTCCTGTATGACGGCATGGAGGGAGCGGAGGGACTGTTCAAAAGGGACTGTTTTTCTCTATTTCCCTTTTGAGTGCCCTCCCACTCGAGTAAACCTCCCGCTCCCTCCCGCTCAAGTAAACCTCTCAAATAAACCTCCCCAAGTAAACCTCCTAAGTAAACCCAGGGCCCAACCTCCTAACTTCCTGTGAATTCCTGTACACCGGCACGGGGGTTTACTGGAGGGGACTGTTCAAAAGGGACTGTTTTCCTTCTTTTTCCCTTACAGGGTTGGTTAGATCTTCCCGTTGGTTAAAAATCGATAACCGCTCGATTTTTAAACAATAAATTGTTTATATCACGGTTGGGACGTCAAGCTAATTTTTATTTAATTAAAACGTTTTGTGTTTGTGAAAATTGCTTCAAGAAATTCGGTAATACCTTATGTCAATTGAATGAAGGCCATTCCATTTTAGTTTGTGGAGGGGGAAGTGAGTGTTAGACGAACGATTCCTTTGGCAGGTAGGCAGACTGTAGGCTACGTAAAGTTTGTGGAATGTGGGGGGTGGGTGTTACTTTGGTGATGTGTTGTTTCGCAAGGTTTGGCTGGTAAGCTAGCTCGCTCGCTCTGTTTGGTGAGAATAAACATCGAAATGTGAGGTAGCAGAGATAGAAGGACATTATGCCGACTTTCTGTCAAGGTAAGTAATTCTTTTTGTGTGTTTGTAGTTTGAGAACTGTTTCAAATTACTGGTAATAGCCTAATAGGTGTATCGGTAGGAATGAGGAAAGTTGTGGAGGGGGGAGAGAAGAGTTAGATGTAGGGTATAAACTTGGAAAGGGCCAGCCAGACATGTGAGCGTTAGCAGGTAAAGGATTTCATTTGGAATATCACGGCAAGTTAAGTAATTTCTTTTGTACGTTTTAATTGCATTACGGTTGTCGACAATGTATAATTTTGGTTGTGGTGTGTGCGTTCCCTTCGCGTGATACGGAAGTGTCAAAAGTGTCGAGTTATCGACAAACATGTGGGTTATCAGCAAAAGCGTGGGGTAACTTGACAACCCTAACTTTTTGCGATGACGCACACTTCCGATCACGGTTAACGGGGTTTAACCTATGGATATTTAGCATGACGTTGAGTTAGCATGACGTCACAGCCGTGGTATAAAGGCTTTTACAGTATTTGGATTCCAAATAAAAATGCAAAAGAAAAATACGGATGTGGCAACCCTGCTTGGTGGGGAGAAGCCACTTGTACGGCGGCAGTAAAATGTAGCTTCTGCGACCTCTTATCCCTGATACCATGTACAAATCGAATCGCCCAATGTACGTACTGAATTAACAACTATCCAGTATCCACATCTAATCGCCACACCACTCGCTGCACAAATGACCTAGCAACGTTATCTGACAGGAGTTCCCAGTTTACAGTACTGTACTTACTGTAACTGGCCGAGTTTAATTACTGATTTCGTAACCTTGGTAATGCTGCATATTGACCTTCAGCTACTGGACTGCCGTTGCACGCAAAGTTGTGAGTCAGGTAACCTGAAGTTCCCAGGCCATGCACTATTGTGTGATGTGTAGTACCTGTAGTACTGGTTGGTTCGTACACTTTGAAATGACAGTAGTTAGGTGCATACAACCTGATACGTATCATTCGATACAGTTTGGTCTTTTAGTATTTGCTTCGTTCGATTCCACTCCTTCTTTTTTATTTCCTAACGACATGCCACGCATGAACCTACACCAACGTATCAATATTATTAAATGGTATTACCAAAACGATATGATATCAGATGTTTTGTTGATGTGGCGGGCTACGTATCTTCAGCCACCTCCATGCCGGTCTACAGTCGCACATTTGGTGGAGAAATTTGAAACTACAGGGTCTGTGGAAAATCAACATAAGGGCCTTTCTGGCCGTAAACGAACGGCACAAACTATTAAAAAGGCCGCCGAGATCCACTACGTGTTGCTTGATGAACCAACGACGTCCCAACATCAGTTGGAACAGAAAACGGGTGTGTCACTGCCTTCAGTTAATAGGCTGATTAAGGGCGTAATAAATGGGACAGAAAGCCAATCTGGTTCGCTAAGTGTTAAATAAATACGGATGCAAAACTATTTACATTGCCTTTTGGACTTAAATGTCAGACTGCCTGAGTGGGAAATCGAACCCACGACCATCGAAACCAAAGGCCAGAGTTCTACCACTCAGTCATACTGACATGACCAAAAAGGAAATGTCCATGGGAAGCATTTAACACGCATACATGGTTACATATAATCATACGCTTTCCAATCTGCACTTGTGGGATGCGTTTCTGCCATCACACACCAAGTCAACAGAAGGGAACACACTTAAAGCGTGTAATAAGGTGGTAAACGGGGCAGAAAGCCAATCGGGCTCGATAAGTATTAAATAAATACGTAGGCTTGAAGGTGTACCATCCAAGGCGTATCCGCTTCTTAAACGAAGATGATCCCGATCGACGCATTCAATTCTGCGCGGAATTCCTAGATTTCCTTGCAGATGATCCACAGAATATGGAACGGATATTATACTCACGTTATAACTACGGACTCCATGGCCATCTGGCTAGGATGGTTTGACGATTGATTTCATATTTGGATGACTTTCCAGATCTGGCCAGATATGGTAACTGCCAGATCTGGATGTTCCTGATCTGGCCAGGACAAGAGTTCCAGATCTGGATGAATTTCCAGATCCGGCCTGATATGGCCAAATTCCATATCTGACCAAGTCATGAATTCTCACTGGATGAACAACCAGGGCCAGTGATTAAACCTCCTCTCGAGGCTTAGTGCTTTAGATTTATTGTGGTCCTATCTCCCCCTCCCCCCATTTCCAATAAACAAGTTTTTTTCTGGTTTTGAAAATTTTTTTTTTGTAAAAACAGTAAAAGTAAAAAAAAATGTATTTAAAATATAGTACCTTAACTTATTATTCTCGTGACCGTGAGGCACCCTTAAGGCTGTGGCCCACTGCATCACCCAAAGCACCCCGTTAAACTGGCCCTGTGAACAACTGACATGGCCAGATTCGCTCGCTCAGCCTTTAACTAGTAACGAGCAATATTACTTTCTGTCCGAAAGGACGTAATGAGATCAAAAACGTATCAGTAACACAAAAAAAATGGGCCGCAAATTAGCTTTTGCAATTATAGTATTTTACTTTTTACGAAAGCAAGTACCGCTTTTTATTCATTTAAACTAGTAGCATTAATCATAAGACTGAAGTGAATATAATCTGCGGTTTTAATAAAAGCAAAAGCAACAGTCGTCTTAAGTTTTGAATAGTTCCAATGGTAACTAGGAAAATGACTTCGGAATTGAAAAAGCTGCTTGCGTACGTGCACTCAGGTGCGTACTGTTAATGGTGAAAAGGCTATGGTTAGCGGCGCTCCTACCAACTGTTTTGTTAACTAATCCGATTGCTCAAATAAGGATGTCTGGGTCGATTTTGTAGCCACTAATATAGGAACACTAAACAGGCATGTCGTTTAAATTGTTACAGATACGCTTTCCGTTGCAAAAAACTCTGCTAGGAGATGTTCAATAACAATTAAGAATATGAATGATGGAATACTCAACCGGTGGATGATTGTTGGTCAATTTTACTAGTTAGTCTACCTTTATTGGTAAATTGACCTATTTTTTTTTCAGTTTTCGTATTTCCAGTAATCGTCTATGAATAGGTTGTGACAGGTTAAAGTCACAAATTTGATATAAAATCCAACGATTAAACATGATGATATTCAGTAGGTTTCTTTATCTGCATAAGCTGTGCAAGGAATTACGCATAGAACATTGAATCCAAAAAAAAAACCATTAGGAGTGGTCCAAGAGTGTTAGTTGATTAAATATTATGGTAGACACATTACGTAACCTGATATTAGAATTAATGAAAATTATTTTGCAAATCATATTACTTTAACCATGAGTGAAATGTTTCAAATTAAATAGATGAGCCAGTTTTGCTGTGGTTACAGACTGAATGTGAAGATTCTGTACTTGTTTTCACCCAACAAAAGTTAGTGGTAGATTTCACTTAAGTTCTCTTTAGAGTCCTATACAACTTTATGGGAATGAGTTTTACGTCAACTTGCCCCAATGCTATAGAATATGTCTATATTATTTTCTAAATATTCTGTACACGTTACCTGCACAAAGATACAGTAATAACTAAAATTCTTTCTGATAAAATTCATCGTTGTGCTTGGCTTGTACAAAACGTAAACACAGGCATCATTCATAACACCAAATATTCATGAAGTGTGTACGTCAATTCACGAGTTGGTGCAACATCGATAGCTGTAGGTACACAAAGTATGTCATAGCTTAGAGCAACTTCTATACAGACGTTTTGGGTGGCAAGGCCCACTATTTGTATTCATGATGCAAATGTATCTCTCCCCAGAGCCGGGGAATGGGAGGCGGGAGGGAAGAGAGGGGGACGAAAGCTACTCTGCAAACAAAAACGTTGGCAGCCAAGGTGGTAAAATCGTTAAAGAAAAATACTGAAAGCTTTTTTTTACTAAACACTTAATCTCCATTTTAACTATTTCTCTCTTTTCTTACTGTATTACGTAAAGTAAGAAACAAAGTACCGATAAGTTTTCAGAGGACATAAAATTCTCCCCCCTTCCCAACTTTTCTCACCTTTTACCGGAAGCAAGAATGTTTTTTTATTAAGGCCTAAATTGTACTAAGCATTATTTGCCCTAGTTCATGTGAAAGGTTGCATAAGAAAGCCTAGGTGACAAAATTTGTATTAAAACTTGCATTTAAAAAAAAATCATTTAGTCTGTTGAATTGAAGTTTGCGAAGTGGAACCAAGCTTAATATTTTTTCTGCTGCCCAAGACCAGTTTTGATTATCCCACGTAGGCTATATTTGAAACTATGAAACCACAAAACTGAAACATATGTAGGACCCCTGGACACTAGGCAGCGAGATCGCTGCGGCCAATGAGAATTCTTACTGTATATGTAGCACCATACAATTGGCTGCCGCAGCCAGTCCGTCGCAGTGGCCATTGGGATCCTGGGTGGCGTGCAGGCGACTACAGGGCGAAAATGCTTGCTCCGCATTCATTTTTCACCACGTGATCGAGAATTATCGAGGGAAATCAGAGGTGGCTGTACGTCACGTCGCCATGTTTTTTGGCCACCTAGTACGCGTGGGGCCTTAATGCACTTAGACAAACACCTTTTTTGGTATGTGGGGATAGGCTTGAAAGCCCTGAAGATACGAGTTCACAACAGATATTGTGAACGAATATTGACTATACTGTCACAGCAGGGTCACGCTATACCAGATATCGTGCAATAGTCAATTACATCGAAAGTCCTACATTTTACTTTTAAAACTAGCCAGCATTACTTTCGTTAATAGTTTTCTGTTGGCTTAGGCTACTTCTATTTCTTTTTTTGTTGGCTTTTTGAAATTAGTATGATATGCCTAGAAACAATTCTATTTTGCTTTTTCTGCTTAATGCTTGATTCCCAAACAGGTTTGGTTAACAAAGACCGCTTTTCAATTGAAAAAAAAACATTGTAATAACGCTTAACCTATTTAAAAAAAATATTTCTAGCATATTTTGCATATTTGCACTGTTGCCTAAGAAAAAGAAGTTTGGTAGCCGTAACATTAAAATAAAAACTAGTGTACGTTGTTAATCGGAAGCGTAATTTTTTTAGGAATATTTTATTTTCTTATCAGAAAAATTTCACAAAATTGGGTAGCCTATTTTTAAAAAGTCAAACCCAGTTTTAGGAAGTTCAGTCTTTATTTCGTAGTTTATATATGCAGTAGTAGCGTATTTTTAGTTTCATAGTATGGGATGGAAAATTATAGGGACGACTGATGAGAGCTTTTTTCTGTAACTTGCGTGTCACTTGACAAAGACATGAGAAATCTGCAAAAAAATGGGGAAGTTTTGGTAACCAAACTTTTTGTCAGGCATGAATGCATAACCGCTCCTATTTAGGAGAAAAAAGTGCTATTTTACATCATTTCATTTTATGTTGCTGACATCTTAAAGCATTGATATAGGAACTTATTTTAAGATAGCCTAGCCTACTACAGGAGCCAGTTTTAAAAAGTGGTATTGGAATAGGTTAACTTTATCGAAACTTGATATATTTTGACATTGGAATATGCCTAGGCTACACCATTTTAAACATGTTCGGACAGTGTTTGAAAGCTGCTGATGTCTAGCTGGAAGCTTAAATCTTTCCTAGGTTACTTGGCAAGAAAGGACCCGTAATGAAAAAAATAAAACTCCCCACACTGAATGTTTAAGTAAAACGATTGAGAAACAATAATTACGTGGCTAGGTTCCAATACCACATTTTAAAATGAAATACCGATACTTAGCACACCAACAGCCAAAATATTAAACCAATGCAAGCAGCAAAGTCTTCGTCAAACTTTTTTGCATGGGGGGGGGTTGCATAGGCTAGTTCGCTAACAAGTTTTGGTTAAGTCAACCAAAAAATGTTTGGTTTGCGTTATGCAGTTAAAAAAAATAGGGTCGGTCGTATGGAAGTTTTTTCTTACATTTTTTTTGCTTACTAAATCAAAAAAATCTTACTTCAGAAAATGTAATTTATTATTTTTTTCATTCATTCATGTCCATGGAGCAGCATTTTTTCTTTTTCCAGGTAGCATTTGACCATTTTTTGTGTGTGGGTTTGAGTGTCAAAGAAAAAAAAAAGAAAAGAAAGAAAGAAAGAAAGAAAAAATGGGCAGGGTCAGCTCGTAAAAATAGAGTTGGTCGGCTAGCGCAAACCAAACCATTTTTTTTTTTGGTTTGGTTTAATTTACACTGGTAGTAGACAGACAAAAAAATACTGTTTGTAAAAGGGATAGGATATGCCCGAACGGTAGCTAGTTTTGGATAAAAGTAGACGATGCCAATCAAAGAGCAACATGGCCATTGCTACCCAGCCAAAGCCATAGCACCAGAAAATGTGATGAGGGACAATTTTGCTAGGTATTTCCAATTTAAAATTCCTGCATGTTTTATCTGCAACAATTGAACACGACGTATCAAGGGAAAATTTTATGACGTTGAAAGAGATGTTGAACATTATTAATGGACAATTGTTGCAGCAAATTTAATTCCATTTATTAAGTAAATCACGATCAAATCAAATTTAAATCAAATATGAGGGTATTTTTAAATAAGTGTATGTAATTATTTTTCATTATTCTGTTGAACAAACAAAAACCAGAGCTCTACAATACCAAAAGCCAACTTAACACTAGATAATTCAGGCAGTACAAAAAACGAATATGTTATGCTGCCTATTTTAGAAAGAGTCGAAAGAGTCTTTAGATTTTCATTTTTAATTAAAAATGGAATAAACCAAATCATGATCGATTCAGAAATTAAATCAAAACGTGAGGTTTTATTCAAATATGTTGTGTAATTAATTATTTTTCTGATGAAGAAACGAAAAACAAAGAGCTCAACACTCGCATAAGCCAATTAAAACTCAAATTACTCAAGCAGTTCAAAAAAAGAATAACTTGTTTTTATTTTTTCAATAAATAATTTGTGGTTATAGTTTGTTTTGCATATTCGGAAGGTATATTTGATCTTTAAATATCATAAAAGTGTCAGAAAAGGCAAGAGACGAACGTGCAATCGCGTAGTAAATTTTGTGCTGTCATACAATTTATTTATTTTTTCAATTTTATTGTGTTGATGAAATGAAAAACAAAGAGCTCAACACTCGTATAAAGCCAAGTAAAACATCAGATTATTCAGCAGTTCAAAAAAAGAATAACTTGTTTTAATTTTTTTTTAAATAAATAAAGTGGGATTTTAGTTTGTTTTGAATATTCTGAAGGTATATTGGTAAAAATAATATTGGTATATTGGACAAACATATTGGTAAAAATAATATTAGCGACTAATAGCTTAGTAAATTTTATGCTGTCATACAATTCATTGTTTTTATCTTGTATATTCCTTTTTGAAGCTAGATTGAGAGATCAAGATTGAAAAAAATATAACGTTCGTTAAAATGTTTAATATGAAGACAGAAAATATGATATTCATTAAATTTATAATGGATGTTATAGTATTTCTATACTGATATCGTTTCAATCCATCTCCAAAGTGGAAGACATCAGTAGAAAATGAAAAAAGAAACAGTGTTTCTTAATGAAATGAAGTAGAAACAGTTTATTTATAAAAAAATTAGTAAAAGTTATAATATTTATCTTGGTATCATCTCAAGTCAAATCCAATTATTCTTTTTTTTAAAATCAAGACATCATTAAAAAAACAATTTTAATGAATACGCTTCCCTTGACCACACCCCAACATTGCATATCCATTAATTTATAACTAATCAATCACATTTGACTTTCCACATTGTTTATTAAGTAGTTGTTAATGCTCATTTGAGCAATATTGTGGCCGGATGTAACAATGGTTAAACAATGTTTAATTGTTGAAAATAATGCCATTTTTGTGGGCTATATACAAATAATGCCTAAATTTGACATAAATAAGTTTTCTTATAGGTCTAATAAAAGCAACACATTTGTCACATCCTTAAAAACTACAAAGCCAAACAGGCAACAACACCGTTTTTAAACATTAAACGTATAACTGAACAAAAAACGGCCTTGTCATTTAGAAAAAGCGTTAGAGCTCATATCCTCATGCTCACAGTTGTGAAGGTACACAAATAAAATCGGATTAGAGTTCACTCGAATGCAACGAACCGTATTCCAGGAAAAAAGACTGTTTTACTCAGTCGTTATGTCAGAAGATGCACACAGTTTGTGTTTGAAATATCAATGTTTGTGTGTGTGTGCATGCTTGCGTGCACCTAATTTTTGTGTTAAACATTTTGTGTTTTTGTGGTTTTATATTTGTCTGTGTTTGTTGTTTTATATTTTAAGTGAGTTTCCTGTGAGCGGCTGTATGTGAACTTTGTTTGTGTACAGGTATAATTTGTGAAGCAAGCAGACACTAGGGGACATTAGCGATATGGCAGAGACAGATCCACCCTCAGATACCCCCAGAAGTTAGCTCTTACCAGAAGTGATGTCATACTGGAAGTGATGTCATGCAAGATAGCGGTGCCCATGAAAACCGAAAGTGACATTATCCAAGATGGTGGTGCCCATGAAAACCGGAAGTGCATCCATGTTCTAATATGGCAGCGTCATGTAATCCGGAAGAGTGGTGCTTTTACAAAATGGTGGCTTCTGATCACAGGGTTAAGGTCAAACTGGGTCAAGGTCATCGATGGGGAGGGCCTTTTTCTACCTAAATGTGTCCTTTGGCTGCCTCAGTGTACTTACGGCACCTAAATATGTCCCTATGCTACCTGTGTCCTTTTGCCACCTGAATGTTTTTGCTTTTGCAGGGCTTACAGTCAGAATGTAAAAAAAGTGAAGTGCATAACTTATTGCGTGACTTTTGCAGGCATGAAGCATTTTAGTAGGTATTAAGCTGCAATGATTTATGAGAATTCCCCAAAATGTTGCTAATTTGTCATTTTCATGCCTCCAGAAATGTAACTGAATATTCGTCATTCTCACAATGTGAACGCTCAAAGAGATTTCCTCCAATTTTGAGACCCTCATAATGTTGTTAATTCGTCATTTTTACGCGCTGAAACATTTTAGAATTCTCAAAACAGGAAGGCTTAAAAACCATTAGCTTAACCCCCTAGTTTTTGAGATTCCCAAATGTTGCTAATTCGCCATTTTACACTTTGAAACATTTCAAAGGTTCACAATATTAAAGCTCAAAGAGAATTTACACGACCATCCTAATTTTAGGACCCCCTCCCCCATAATGTTGCTAATTGGCGATTTCATGATTTGAAGCTTTTGAGAGTTTTCACAATGGGAATGCTCATAAACATTTGCACAAACTCCCCCCAAGTATGTTTCTAATTCGTCATTTTCACGCTCGGAAATCACTCTAGAGTTCTCACAGTTTGAAAGCTCATAATGTACTCGCAAAAGTGCCCAACCCCGTGTGACCTTCTTGGAGGTAGCATAAGGACATATTGAGGTAGCAAAAGGGAACAGGTAACATAAGGACACATTTAGGTATCATTGGAGCGAAGCGAGTTCGAAGGCCGAGCGGAGCTCCTATTTGAATACACTCAAATACGACCTTTGTGGCCACATCACGAAATAACCACTGCATCAGTTAAAACCTGATTTTGGATATTGATAGCGGTTGACCTAGAGATGGTTTGTAAAAAGGAACTCCGGAATCGGACGTTTGTTGAGGAATAACGAAGGGTGCCAAAATGGGCCAAAAGCCAAGAGCCAAGAGCCAGGATGCCAAGAGCCAGGATAGCAAAATAGGTCATAGTGTGGTTATGACTTCATGGTTTTTCATGCAAAGGTTATTTTGGCAGGTCGAAATTACTTTCTTTCTGATTGGTTGTCCCAATAAAACTATGACGTCATGAGCAGTTTGGTCACGCAACATCACCGCATCTATTTAAATCATATTTTGGACCTTGATAGCCAATAAAAAAGTTATTTTGGTAGGTCAAAGTTTCTTTCTTTCTGATTAGTTTTCCCGATCAAACTATAACGTAATGAGCAGTTTTCCGATAATTAGTAATAAACTAAATTGAAGATATTTATACTTCTCGTCGACAGATTTTGACGTTTGAATGCACCATTTTGAAAGATTTTTCAACAGCTTTCTGATGGTCTTAACCCCAAGCAGCTGTCTTTATACCAGTTTTGGTTTTAGGTGGAATTACAACTACGTCACATGCTCATTCCACAGAATATGTGAAAATTCTGAATTTGTAAATGATGTATGTTAAGAAGAGGGAAGCGAGAAACTAGCCAAACAGCAAAAAAAGCAGAGCCTTCTCCTTTGTCTACAGTGGCAGTGATGGTTTCTTGGTTGGTTGGTTTTAATTGATGCATGACGCAAAAACTACTGCATAAATTAAAACATGGTTAGGCACATTGATGGCGGTGCACCCACAGGTGGTTTGTAAAAAAAAATTTAAATCGGACCTGTTGTTGAGAAACAACGCCATCTAGCTTTACGAAAGCAAATAGACAAAGAAATGAGATGCAAAAAGCAACTGAAAAGATGAGCCACAACGCAATCTCCAAAGCACTCTCAAACAACTGCCTGTGCCAGTGTATCATTAGTTTGTTTGTAAGTTTGATTTGTTTGTTGGTTTGTTAGTTGGTTTGTTTGTGGGTTTATTTGTTGGTTTGTTTGTTAGTTTGAATTGGTTTGCTGATTTGTTTGTTTGTTTGTCTCTTATGTCGACAGTGGAAATAATGGTTTCTTGATTTGTTGGTTTGTTTGTTTGTTGGTTGGTTCGTATTTAGTTGATGCATCACGCAATAACGACTACATAAATTAAAACCTTATTTTGCACATTGATAACGGTACACCCCGAGGTGGTTTGTAAAAAAAAAATTAAGTCGAATCTGTTGTTGAAAAACAACGCTATCAGCGCTACGAAAGAAAATGTGACAAGAAATAGATCCGAAGAGCCACTGAAAAGAAGTGCAACAGCGCGGTCTCCAAAGCACTCTCAAACAACTTCCTTTGCCCTGTGGCCAGTGTATCAATTAGTTTGATTATTTTTTGTTTGTTGGTTTGTTTTTTGGTTTGTTTGTTGCTTTGTTGGTATGTTCGTTTGTTTGATGGTTTGTTGTTTGGTTTCTTCGCTTCGCTCTATTTTGTCGACAGTGTAACCTGATGATGGTCTAGAAAGGACACTGAGGTAGCAAAACGACACATTAGGGCAGCAAAAGGCCCTCTCCATCGATGATCTGACCCGGTGACCCGAGGCTGCCATCTTGGAAAATAGGTGCTCTAACGCTTTACATAGGAACTGCCACCTTGGAAAATGGCCGCACTTCAGGTTTTCATGGGTGCCGCCATCTTGTAGACGTTAGTTCTGGTATGACGTCACTTCCGGTATAACCTAACTTCCGGTAAGAGCTCACTTCAGGGGGTGATTGTGTGTGGATCAGTGTCTGCCATGTCATAAATGCCACCTAGCGCAGATGGCTAGTAAGGCATTTTTTTGCCTTTGTTTAATGGTTACTGTGCTAGATCTAGTTCGTGTGAATAATTACGTGTTATGTACGTTTTTTTATATTTTTTTTCAGTTTTGTAGGCATTTTGGTGTTTCTGACGTCTGTTTTGTATGTGTTTGTGTGTGTTTGTATTTGTTTTAGATTTTAGTTCTATTTCATGTGTGTGTAGTTTATTTGTATGAAATATCCAACCGTTATGTTTGTTTGATTGGTGATGTACATAATGTGCCTGTGTGTGAAATCTTGCATGCAACAATCCTTGCTCCATGGAATTGCATATCAAATTATAGTTCGTTGCGTTAGAGTTAACTCTATTCCGTATTTATACGTATACTTTCACGTTCACAACTGTATGCTTGGGAAACGAGATTTAATTCTTTTTGTAAACGGCGAATCCGTTATTGGCTTAGTTAATTTGTTGGCTTTTTTTTCGCTTTCGTTTTATTGTTATTGCTTTGGTCTGTTCTATCATGTGTACCGTATGTCCACTGTTCACCCACCCAATTTTGTTTGCTAAGAAACGGAATATTAGAAAGGCGTATTCCTTTTCATTTTCCTCCCAAGCGTTGTCCCAAGTTTATTATTTGATGGCAACACACTAGTATAGCGTATGTCTAAATTTAGCGTGTATCAGCTTGACGGGTATTTTGCATTGTTGCAGGCAGATGCTGTATCAAGGCAAACAATCGTAGAAACAATACAACTGGTTTATAGAAACTGCATTGAAGAAGTAAATATGTCATTCAGTCATGGTCGGCCGCCGATTTTTGAGGTCGTAAGGCCTCAAAATTTAAGACTTCGCACGCTACGGTTTAAAACTGATTGATTTAGACGAAAACCAAGATCATAATTATCATTTTGTTTCTCGACAACGATTTAAAGTCTTTCTCTGGCCGACAATGCTAACTCAAAGAAGATACCACGACAATGTTACTTTCCCCACGCCCAAGCATCGTTGAGTCTTGTACGAGTGATGTTACCCCATTGTTATATGTTGCAGCATTGCATTCTGAGGCCTCCCTCTTGTGAAGTTTTTAAAATTTCTCGTGCACAGACGAACTCGAATAAGCACTGTCTGCCCAAGATTCTAAATTATGTCATCCCCCACAAGGTAATTAAAATATTGATTGTGTGAATTCATTGATGCTTGCTTCCGACTGCACCATCACTGCACACGAAATAAAATGAAATCATCCAACAACCACATCTTCAGCACGGGTATGGTTTTAGCTCAGCAGCAATGCTTTGGAAGGAGCTATTCCGTCATAGACTAACATCAGCATTAAGGTGGAAAACTACATGTAACCTTTGGACAATATTAAACAATGATCACCCTTGTGACCTTGTTTAATAATATGGTCGGTTTTTAGTCATTATTGGATGATCCTTCGTTCTTGTTATACTATTTTAGATTCTGGTTGGCCACTCCGCGCGGATATTTGGACAATGGATTGATCACGCCTGGTAAAAGTTTCTCTTCGAGCAGACGAACCAACATGGCGACCTTATCTCTCGCTTCATCGCTTTCCCGACGTGGAAAACCTCTGAATTCGCCGGCTAGGGAGATTGTTTGCAATGTTTTCAAATACATGGAGGCTCAGGACACAACACGGATGTTGAAACAACAAATTTAAGAGACCAGCTTTGCCATTGGAAAATTTCAGATAACGGTAAGCGTGTCTTGTCAGTAGCAAAGGAAATACCGATCCCCAACTCTGGCCAAAACTACGGCATGACTACGATTAGGCCTAACGCCGCAGATGACGCCCCTACGGCGTAGCACATCGAAAGCTGAAGCGCGCAGGTAAATTGCCAAGCTTGCTCGCCCTTTGCAGCTATGATCCGACTTATATGGTAAGTCCAGAAATTGTTGCTCTACGCTGTAGTTCTTCGGTAAGTTAATTGCGTAGCCACAACCACCGTTTGTTTACTTGGACGAGATGTGGGCCAACGAACATCACAGCCGACATATGCAGTGGCACGGAAAGGAAAAAAGTTACGTGGCCCCCAC
>JAHWFP010066434.1:32557-72725 GCA_023313725.1 Lithobius niger
ACTGGGTCCTAAAGCAAAGCCCATAAAGCTGGTGCACGGGTAGCTGCGAGCACTGGGTCATCAGATTCAATAAGTGTCCTGGTCCGAGCTGTACATCTCTGGTTTCCTGCAGACCCGGGTCCGATACTAAGACAGGAACTGTATATGTACGGGTATTTCTCTGGTTGTTTCCTGCCCGTTGTACGAAGGTTTCCTCCGGGTACTCCGGTTCCCTCCTGCGGCAAAATACAACTATTTACGATGGTGGTTCCTTCCACTTAACATCTGCTACTCGTGCCTTTAAAACCAGCATAGCTTACTGGCCGAAAACGTCTAATTTAATCTATGTTCTCACCGCTAACAAGCTCAAGATACCAGGCTCACAACCAAACATACTTGATGCAGGAACAACAACATTGCATTTAATTATCAACATCTTTAATGAGGGGGGGGGGAGATGAGGCTTAATGGCGCGTCGACAGCTTGGTCATTAGCGCCAACCTCAGTCACAGTGCAGTGGTCGGGGTTGCCACTGCACCACACATTACAGAGATTACATTACATTACAGGGATTAATGAATCCTATTCCACAACCACTCAGTTAGATAAGCTTCAGATCCAAGCACAACCGAGTAAATGAAATTTTGGTGCCCAGACAAGGTTTGCTGTTACTGTCGAGAGGGATCGGATATTTGAAATATGGAGTGAGCCACGGCAATGTTTCCCACTCGGTTGCATTGCCAAACAGCAGCATGTGGCAATTCAGTATCTCTTGCCGCCATTCTGTAAGACGTCTTTTATACAATAAAGCCATCATCAACAAATAGTTCATGATTCTGCCTTTATCGTTACAGTGTCCATTTGTAGGATGGGTAGAAAGTTTTACATTTTACCTTTTGGAGTTCATCCTCATCAACACCCACTCTTTTTCGTGTATCACTAGCCGAGTTGCTGGCTAATGCTCGCCTATACTGCATCGTCTCACTTCGCTCGAGGACATCTCGTGTTTAAAAATGTATGCTGCTGACGGACTATTTCACACCAAAAAACGATCATGATCACAGTATTGCGGGTTTTTCGTAATGTCTCTTTGTTTATGTTAGTTAGTCTTGCTACAAATTTTGCAACCTGATCCCAGTTTTGAACAGATTTTTTTTTATTCAAATAAGTTGTCTTGCGTAAGCTGCACAGTAGAAGCAATGCCAGAGCTGAACACCAGGAACTGCACGTCACCTATAATTTGTGATAGTACCACCAAACCCCTATAAATTCTGATACCACCCATACATAGGTTTTCTTATTTCAATAATTTTAGGAAAGTTCATTTTACGTCCTGCTATGTGTGCTTTAGCGTTTTGGGGCATTAATTTATGTTGTCCCATCCACAATGGCGAAACAGCTGCAAATCATTAAAAGCAAAGATTAAAACAAAGGTTTGTTGACACGAAATCATCCCTGAAGTTATGCGTGTTTACCACAATGATGTTTGTCTGCTTGGTAGAGCACCAGCTAATGGCATTCTGTTGGAATATCGAAGATTTGCAAATGCAAACCTAGAAATATTTCTGACACCCTTTTCTGCTATCAATATTGTTTAATTAGGCCTAATTTAGAATTTAGTATTTAATCTTTTCGTATCTTTACGTAATTTCATTTAAATTTACGGCCAAATTGGCTTTTTGAATTTGAAATATAAAAAATGCAACACTCATTAGTCGTCCCATGACTGAGCTGCACGTACGTCATTCTTGAATGTCAGCTATTCGGATTGTCAGTCATAATCCCATTGACAACACTTCTGGACCGCGCTCATAAATCTCACTTCCGTCACCACTTTATGGCTAGGAAGGTTTGCCTATTGATTGGGTTCTATAGGCCTTTTAAAAAAATCTAGCCATCATGTCCATCCCAAAAATCCTGGCCTTTTCTGTCAAAGGCCCAAATCAAATATGTCCACCAGCGGCCATCTTGAAAAAGTAAATTTCGAACCATACCAATTAGTAATTTTTAAATCGAGCACAAGAATTCCAAATCTGAACTTAGTGTGATGTTACAATATTATTTTTTACACAAATATCCAAGATGGCTGCCATTCAGTAGACCGAAAGCCAATGTTTGTACAAGTGTGGTGAAATTAAAACAATACCTTGAACAAATTGCAATCAAAACCATTCCTACAGTCTCATGTCTTAAATTTCATCCTGTACAACATATTCACAATCCGCTGAAATCGGAATCCAGAAACATTCCGAAAAACAATAGGGTAATTTGCATAACTTCACACATTTGACGACCAAAAACGTTTTTTTGCTTCTAGCTTCTGAACCGTTCATCGGATAGAAAATAAATTGGTTGCCAATTTTGTTTCCTTCAATAAAGGTTCTATTCATATTTTTGGTAAAATTACCCTTCTTGCCGAAATTAGCTATTTAAGTTCTATTAGGCCATTTACGTATGCTATACAACAACGCATATGAATATTAAAATTCGTGACTTCAAACAGCTGCAACGTTAGCTCTACTTATGATCCACTGACATGATTGGTCATAAATGAAAGGTAAAATTGAATTTTTTCCTACAATGGTAATAAAAAACCGATTTGTCTTAATGAGGAGTTAAGCTACGGCAGTTTATCTACGTTGTAGCGGGATCAGCCAAACCAAATTAGCGATATTTTCACTTCTCGTCGACAGCTTTTGACGTTTGAATGCACCATTTTGAAGGTTTTTTACCAGCTTTCCAATGGTCCAAACCCCAAGCAGCTGTCTCCAAACAGCAAAGGAAGCGGAGCCCGCTCCATTATGTCAACAGTAGAACGGTTACTGTAGCAGTTTAAAGATAGAACATATTGTAAAATAGCGCGAAAACCACAGTGCTACATTGTAGAAAAACTGTCATAGCGTAGCTTCTAATTAGCATAAATTGATTTAATTACCCTTGTTGGAAAATATACACCATCGTCTTTCATCTAATTCTAATCACATTCATTTATATTAATTATAAATAGTACTGCAGCAGTTTAAAGATGGAACTTATCGTAAAATAGCATAAAAAACACAGAGCTACAATGTAGAAAACTGTCGTAGCTTAGCTTCTAATCTATATAAATCGTTTAAATATCCCTTGTTGGAAAATATACATTATCACCATTCTTCTAAGTCTAATCACACCCATTTATCTGAACTAGAATGGCTACTGCAGCAGTTTAATTATGAAACTTTTTGTATAACGATGCAAATATCAAAGCTCTACAACGTAGATAAACTGCTGTAGCTTAGCTCCTCATTAAAATAAATAGTTATTACCATTGTTGGAAAACATACATCTTCATCTTTCATTTAAGCCCACTTATGTTGGTGGATGATAATTAGAACTAACAGTGCAGCTGTTCAAAGTCATGGATATTGTTATACTCATGTGAGCTATTGTACGTATAGCATACGTAAATGGCCTAATAGAACGTAAATTACGAATTTCAGCAAGAAGCTTCAATTTTACCAAAAATATGAATAGAACCGTTTTTTCAGGAAACTTTATTCTAAACATAATTGGTAGTCAGTTTATTTCCAATCGGATGTCGGTTTAGATGCTCGAAGCTAAAAAAAAAACGTTTTTAGTCGACAAATATGTGAATTTATACAAATTAGCATTTTTTTTTCGGAATATTTGCAGATTCGAATTTCGGCGAATTTTGGAAATATTGTACAGGATAACATTCTAGACATGATAAACTAGGAATGGGTTTGGTTGCAATTTGTTCAAGGTACACTTACATTTTTTTTTAATTCCAGCACACTATAAGTATAAACATTTTGTTTTCGCTCTACTGGATGGCAGCCATCTTGGATTTTGGGGTAAAAACGATATTGTAACATCACACTAAGTTCAGATTTAGAATCCTCGTGCTCGATTTATCCGAAAAATAGTCTTTGTACTTGATTCTAGGTGGTCTGGTTCGAAACTTACGTTTGCAATAGAGCCGTTGGCGGCCATATTTGATAGGCTTTAAGTAGAAAATGCGAGAATTTTTGGAAGGGACATAGTAGCTAGATTTTTTATAAAAGGCCTATAGAAGCCAAATCAATCATCAAACCATCCTAGCCAGAAAGTGGTCACAGAAGTGGCATTTATGACCAAACTACCTGGAACTACAAAAATACGCCTAAACGATATCTGGAGTAATTTCCTGTCTTTCGATACTTTTCGAGGCCTTACCACTTCTGGAGGAGGAGAAGTACATACAAACAAACTGACAAACTGTCCGTAGAATTTTAATGATTAAGATAAATTCGGGTGTAGGTTGTCCTTCACTTGGGTTACTCTTTCGTCCCTAAATTTTCACTTCCAAAAAGAAAAAATTTAATTGATAATAAACACTGCTATTTGTCACTATCCAACAAAACAAGTAATAAAAGATAACCCCAGCAAAAATGGAGATTGGTTCCACGGTTTGAAGCCCGTGAAAATAGTTAGTTTTACTATGGCGACCAGGCAAGAAACTGTGCTATAATGTCAGGACATAAAGACTTACTATGGAACTTTATATGCTCACGATAGAATCGAATTCACGACTTTTGAGCCTACTGATAGTAACACATTACTGAAGTCATTTGTAATATTGATGTGCATTATTCAAACACGCTCAGGATCACATGGTTAATCCTAGATTGGGCCCCCCCCCCCCCAAACGATTGTTTTCACCAGTAACTTTTTGCATATTCACTGCAGTTTGTATACTTCTGTAGCTGTTGGGAAAAGAACAGTGCAATAATTGTGGCTGACAATATTTCGGACCTTCAATCTTTATATTCCTTGAATTAGGCTTTCACTTGGCTGCCAGGATTATCAAAACGATTCTTGTAGTTGTAGGCTAAATTAATATCCGATTATTCCCTGAATAACCAATAAAACTAGTGTGTGTCTAATGATGTTAGATTAGGTTTTACAGTTGAAATTAAAAATCATTGAAATCCCTGAGAAAATTTGATTGATTTACTAGTTTAAAACCGCAAACATGGCACAGAATGCATGTGAAAAATATGAAATAAATTGGATTGTTGTTGCAAAGTTGAATGTGGACAGACACTTGGACAGGATGAGAAATGGCTTCGTGCTGTTTCATCTTGTGTCTTACTAAAAAGCCTTGAAGATTCCTTATGGTGGCAGAATGGTTAAATCTATCAGTAAATGGTCATCAACAATTTGAAAGACGCGATAGATGTGGTTTTAGATTTCATTTCATATGCTAAGTTTTTTAGTTGTACATCAATTTTTGATTAATTCCCCTAAATAGAGACTAGAAGATTAACGATCTAATGAAGAAAATCAATATACCCGTAGCCTCGTCCCCAACCTTACTGACTACCAGGCTTAAATCTTTAAAGCCTAGAATACATGTGAAAAATTTTAAATGAATCTGACAACGGTTTCAAAAGTTACCTTGGAGACCTGGCTAATGAAAGACAGAGGGACACCAGCACTTGAATAAGTGGTGCATTTGCTTTGCTTTGTGTCACAAGTCAATAAATACACACGAAATGTATGGGGGTAATGGACAGGAAATTACGTGAAGTTTTAATTTAAAACCAGAGTTAAAATTTGGAACCCGACAGTGACAGTGCAGTAATCACACAGCCCAGAAGGTAATTGCATACTTAGACAATGCTACAGTCAAAGAAGTGTTTCGTTGACCATAAGCCTTACAGTGTTTACTTCATTAGAAAAACGAAGTGGTGATGCAAAATGCATAAAGTCTGCCTGATGGGCTGCATGAAGTAATATCGATGACCTAAAAAATAAACACAATTTCAGGTAAGTCGGCAATTTTACCATAGATGGCAACACTCATTTTTCGAACAGTATTGTAATTATTATCGTCTTTCATTAATTTTATGCAATAAAACAGTTTTTTTTATGGCAAGCCATTTGATATAAAAACAATGATTTATCAATATCCGTAATTCATTTCTCGATATCAAAAATCAATTTATCGATATTTCTGATATCGAGAAATGAATTTTTTTGGGTATCGATAATTAATTTACGATATGGAGAAATGAATTCTAATCTTTGGAAAATAACTATCGATATGAAAAAATTCAATTTTCATTATCTGAAAATAATTACCGATATAAAAAAAAAAATCAATTTTTTTATCAGAAAATGGAATTTCGATATCGAAAATTTATTTAATTATATTGGAAATTGTACATAGTTTTCAACATCGAGAATAGATTTTTTGACATTGGAAAATGAATTTCCAATATCGAAAATTCATTTTCTGATACCAAAGAATAATTCCCGATATCCATAAATGAATAATCGATATCGGTAATTAGTTTACGATATCGAGCAACGATTTGCTGATATTGATATCATATCAAAAACAAACTTGGTAAAAGGGATCGCCAAGTTCCTTATGGTTTGTCCCTTCAAAGGAGTGATATCAACACATCAAAACATTCGCCAAGTTAATTGCACTGACGAATAGTTCGAAGGTTGACTGAAAACTAGAATGTTGCTACTTTCGATAGCAATGTACAAGTTTTCATTTAACCTTCGAACTATTCGTCGGTGCGATTAACTGGGCGAATGTTTTAGTGTGTTGATATCACTCCTTTGAAGAGACGAACCATTCGAAATTTGGCGGCCTCATTTACCAGTTTGGGTTTTTGATATGATATCACTCCTTTTTTAAAACTGTGTATTAAACTCAACTGAACTAGCCTGCAGATGTGTAATAAGGTACTATGTCAACAGTAGGTTGACCGGTAATTTGTATAATACTTTACTTTCATATCACTCCTTTGAGAAACCGAATCATTCTCAACTTGGTGGCTTCTTTACCAATTTTTGGCTTATTTTGATATTTTTTTTTTCGTGAATTGGATGCAGACACAATTTCTTTGGCACCGTAGTTTAGATTTGTGAGGACACAAGTGTGTGTCTAGATAAGCACGTCAGTATACACGTTGTCAGCGTCCAAACTTTGGCGGTCCAATCAGATACGATGCCGACAATACTAAAAATGGTTATAACAATACTTTCATAGTTATGCGTCATCCCACGCCAATCCCGTTACACCCCAAGGCTGTAAACTAGAAATGATATGCAGTTGGTGTCGTACTGCAGCCATTCCTCAAATTTCCTAGCTGAAAGCGTTCCCACTATCTCAGCATTGGTGAATAATCACCCTACGGGTATTAACATGGGGATTAGCGGACTAGAGAAATTATAAGAAAGTAGAAAGTAGTAACACATTTTCAACATTATTGAGGATAAAATTGTACATCGAAAGTCACTTAGCTGGCATTCCAACAAAACTTAATTTTTGTCAGTGGGTCGTGGATTTCTATTTTACCACCATTTAAGCATTTGTGCCTAATTATTATTTTACCCCAAGTACCTGAAATGTGCCAAACTATGTGCCAGGATATTAGACACTGACGCTATGGCATTGTTTACAACGTCGACAATTGAATTGATGTGATGTTTGTAGTCTAACTTGGCACCACACATTAGCGTTTATCTAGATGTCTTTGCTACAACAAATGTAATGTTGCACTTTGGCAACTTACCCTAACCAACAGGACTCACACATGTGTTGGAACCAGGTAACAAGTGAGTTTTTAATAAAGCTGTACCGAGCATTGTTTTTCTTTCTGAGCCGATACCGAGCTGAGCACTCAAAAAATGCCTGGTACACCGAGCATAACCGAGCCGATCAGTGATGTCGAGCAGAACCGAGCACCTTTATTAATCACAGGTTGCTGCCGGGAATACTAATTTTTTTCACATTTTTTCACATTCCAACTTTTCTTTTTTTCCCCATTTTTCACATACCTGCTTTTCAGTGGTACAAAAATGAAAAGTAGGTATGTGAGAAAAAAAGCAGGTATGTGAAAAACATATACCTGCTTTTTTTTCTCACATACCTACTTTTTATTTTTGTATCACTATTTCTTCGTTTTCATATACACACCTGTTTCACAATTCTTTAATACATTTTTTTCTTTTCCAGTAACCATTGTAATTTCTCTATAATTTCACTCAAGAGATCAAAAGCGAATTCAAAGGAATTCCGGTAATACATAAATCAATTTTTTTTCGTGTTCTAACAACAGAAGTGCCGGCGTTATTTCGGACCCAAAATGAAGGCGGATATTTTTTTTTTTACGCAACACTCGTGTTTTTTACATTTTACCCTTTTATTTGACCACTGGCAAATTTTCAAATTTTTCACACCGGTAGCATCCCTGCAATCAGCACTCGCTAAATGCCAAGCAGACTTCTAGATAGAACAATTCTTTTCACTAAAACAGCCTGCCGTAGCAGCAACCATAGGCTACTATTAGTTTCGCACACTGTAATTGATGACGTATCGACATATCTGGTATGACCAATTAAGCCAGCATCAACAACCATTATCATAACAAAACAAGTAATTTTATTATGAGGTAAGTTACTTTTAAGCTAAAAAAAAGTTTTAACAATATGACCATTCGAAACAATTAAATCAGTGCGGTTGACACTAAAACTCTTGACGTTTTTCTTGATGAAGGTAAGTTTCTTAACTCTTTTTCAGGTTTCAGAGATGAGCGAAATGGTGTAACAATACTTCCAATGGTACTAAACCAGCAACCATGTGACCGTTATGCCTGAAAAACAGCCTTCCGCTGTAATGCACAGCTGCATTTAACAAGCGTAATATGAAAGCGAATGTCCGAAAAAGCATAAAAAAAGTAGTTCATCTGCAGGAATTACCTGAAAATTTAGGTAATGTATTGAATTCTGGTTGTCCTTCAACCTTCGTGCTGCAGGAACCTGCACACTTCATAATCGTCGGCTGGAATCCGCTAAATGAAGCTTGCGTTCAAGGTCCAGTGGTCACAGGATCGCGCGCCAAGACTAGACGCGAGCCATGCTGCTCGGCTCGGTTAAATGGACATAATTGCTTGGTATACCGAGATTGCCGATCATGCTCTGCTGCCAGAACGGCTCGGCATCTCGGTATCGGTACAGCCTTAGGTTTTAGTGAAGCAACAGAGCTTTAAGTAAACTTTACCGATCACATGGCCGAACACTAACTGGCTGGCTAATAGCCAGTTAGCCAGCAAGTACACCTCCGTAGACCAATCAGCACAGAGCAATATATAAATCAATACTACGACTGAGCAATTGATAACTATGAGTGCAAGGTGCACGTGTATTGATTCTCTGGACAATCCATGCCCACTTCTGAACGAATTTAATTTCTTCTTTATAAAAAACTACGGGCATGGGATTTTTCTTTTAAATTCATTATTCATATTAATAATATGATCATATTTATTACAGTTTGATCTGCCAAAAATTCGGTAAGATCCTTACTACAGAGAATATATATAAAATAAATATTCCTATTTTTATTTTATTTCCAACGAAACTTTATATAACTGTTAGTTGAAAACATAACTTAATGTTTTTTTACATATTGGTGAACAAAACACTGGCCTCTTTACTCTATGGCAAATGCCAACCTGAACATTTTAACAAATATCTGTGACCTTGGGGTTTGGTTCTCATCTAACCCCAAATCCACCTTACACTGTAACAAAATCTCTTCCCTTGCTTTTCGCAGACTGGCGTTAATATGTAAATGTTTTACTTCTAACAACCAAGAAATTAAGACTCGTGCTTTTTGTGTCTTTGTTCGCCCAATTTTAGAGTACGCCAGTCCGGTTTGGTCCCCCAGTTACTCCAGGATATCGATGTCCTAGAGTCGGTCCAAAGTTCTTTCACCCGACAACTGCCTGGCCTGAGGTCTCTACCGGCTGACGAAAGACTCAAACTTTCCGGCCTTGAGCCACTGCGTTGCCTTCGGGCTGACGTTATTTTGACACTTCAGATTTTGAAGGGGTTTTTCCGGTCGACCTTCCTTTTTTCCATTTAGCGGCCCGCGGACACTCTTTAAAACTTTCTCTGCCTAAATTCTCCACGGAGTGTAGGAGAACTTTTTTCGCTGTTCGTGTCGTCGGCGTGTGGAACTCCTTCCCTGAGCACGTTGTGTCAGCACCATCCGTACCAATTTTTAAACGACGTCTGTCTCTTTTCCCTTTGAACAAGTTTCTGAAATGAACTTACTAACTATTAGGGCCAGTGTAAGAGGCATGCCCTTCTGTGTCCTTCCCCCCACTTGGGGGTAAACTGATTATTATTATTATTATTAATTATTTTTTTGCCAAACAACAAAGGCAAAACTTTGTGACTGTGTTCGGGCTATTTCTATTAGTTATGTGTAGCTCATTCTAGGAATTTTTATTGGCTTTTCCTTCACAGTGTGCAATTTTAAAAGCTTTATTTAAAGCTTTTTTCTTAATAAAGCCATTATCCTTGGGATTAAAGGTGCGGCTGTTAAGTGTTGAATTCCTCTGGTTTTAACGAAAGTTTGAAACTGCTCAGACATCCATTGTTGGTCATTGTCGGTCATGAGATAGGCCATCGGCCAAATTCGGCCATGTAAGCTTCTAAAACTTCAATGACCTTTTCAGATGTCGTTTTCTTCAAAAACTGAACATCATGGACTTTACCATGCGCATCAACAATAACGATAAACGTTAAACCTTCAACTAACCCAAAATCAGAATGGACTCGACCCATTGGTTTAAGTGGATATTCCCAGGAATGCTGTTTTTTTTTGCCATTTTATTCCTGTCAAGCAACACAATGCTTGACTGTGGCCTCCAAGTTAGCATCTATGCACGGTCACCAACACTTACCACATACCAGAGATTTTACTTTAACAATCCCCAAGTGTCCAGCATGTAGGTCCTGAAGTTTCTATTACGCAAGCTTGTTGGGACTATTACAAGCAAACCCCAACAGAGGGTATTACATTCAACAGATATTTCGTTTTTGCGGTAAGAAGCAGGGCCTAAGTTCAGCCTCTTCAGCTTTTTGAGCCAGCTATATTTAAAATACTTCAACACCCACACAAGCACTGGATCCTTAGTAATACCTTTAACCAAGGTGTTATTTAATACTGGCAGGGACTCAATGAACTGTGCATAGAGCACTTTATAAGAATCGTCATCATCCATATTTTCTAAATGTAAGGACGACAAAATATCAGGTGTTAAATTGTATTTCGCCGGCACTTATTCAAACGTGTAGGAATACCCATTAAGCTGTAACACATAGCGCTTAACTCGGTTAGCAGCTATCTGCAGGATTCTAATCTTTGGGTCAAAAATACACAATAGAGGTTTTGGTCAATTTTAAAGGTGAAATGATTTGAATACAAATACTGATGGATCCCCCCCCCCAGGGCCTCCTTATCAAAATGAGAATAGCCCTGTTCCACTTTTGAAAGCTTCCTAGATGCAAACGAGATTGGTTTATTCTGTTCATTAGGAAGTGTGTGTGAAGAAGGCACACCTGCAACCTTAGGAGGACGCGTCCGTGGCCAATTCGAGCTTACATTTCGGATTATTGGCAGAGCGGAGCGAGCGTAGCGTAGCCTATAACGGACATCGAATTGCAAAATGTTGGTTGGTCCGTTGGTTGCACTTTTGTAGTCTGGGTGGAGCCCAAACCAAAGTGCAGATTCCTATGAAATTTGCCACATTGCTAGATAGCCACAAAAGTATTGCTGATCTCGAATTTGGCGTAAATTGGTCAATTATAATCCACGAAATTACAATTTTTCGAAATTATCGATCTAACACTCACTATTGTAAATTTGGAATCCTAAAGATTTAAGGAATTCCGACGAAGCATACACTGTGCTGCTGGTAATCAAGTGAACTTTAAAAAAACGCCGAAAAAAATCATCGTAGCTTCCTTACAGCTAATAATCGTTTTTGGCATAACCCAACGAAATAATACCATTTGATTATAGCACTTCAAGTACTAGAGGAAGGCAAGCATAAGGGAAAAAACAGAAGGATTCGTTAACGACTCACATTCATTTCGTGTGAAAAAGAATACTGGCAGGAATTTAGCAAACATGGCAACCAAAGTGGCATTGACACTATCAATGGGAATCTCAAATGTGAAACATCAAATCGCCGCTGCAGGAGGAAACCTCTCATATAGGATGACCGTATAAGGCAGACTACGTGTTTAAATCACAACACGGAACAATAATTTGACTTCGTATAATAATTTTAACATTCCTGGATTGCTATGGAAACTGCCGACTCTCCATCCCGTGCTGCAAGAACGAATAGGCTTAACCTCGAAGTAATAGGCCTAACTGTTGTCGCTTACGAAACTAAAACGGGTGATAACAATTAGGCTTAAAATTAGTCATTAGAATTATTTAAATGCTATCTTGTCACCCAAGCTAACAACGTCTGACTTACAATTGTGATAATTCTATTTTTTTTTTAATTAACGCTCGCCGTTGCAGTATGTGCCAGAGGTGTGCGCTTCAACATTGTCATAGGAGGCGCCGTAGAGAGCTGCAGATATTTTGAATCTTTTGATTATTTTGAAGTACTACCGTTACTGATGATTGTTTAGCTTGCAGTTAAATGCGTTATTGTTAATATTTTAAGTCTACGAAAGGTGCTCTGCAATAAATATAAACAATGTAAGCACTATTGACGGTAGCAAGTTCCTTGCCAGCTTAACCACGGCGGCTAACGTGTTATTTTACTATGGCGGCGATGACGTAAAGAGGATGCAAGTGCCGAAACAGAAACTAAATGTGGGAGCAAACGAAAGCATCTTAAAATTAATATGAAACATAGCCTACCTAAAATGAAAACAAAAGCTAAAAAGGTAAAAACACCAGCAAAGAGCTTCAGCTCAAATGTAGCCGAGTGAATATTGAAGCTAAAAAGGTAAAAACACCAGCAAAGAGCTTAAGCTCAAATGTAGCCGAGTGAATATTGCCCCAAGCTTTTTAATGACCCTTAGCAAATATTACAAAGCCATTAGGATGAGAGTAAATATAAATTTAAAATAAACTTCTCTCCGCTCCGGCTACAATAGGCCTAAAGCCTGTTTTGTAGTATTGTACCAAAACATTTGATGTTTTAATTGTTGTTTAATTTTGACTATTGCTGCATTGCATTCGGGACCCCAAACCCATTGTTGCTTAGGTCTTAACAACTTGGTAATTGGGACCGACTCATGAGCTACATTGGGCAAATACTTGTCGAGTGGGTTAATAAAACATTGAAAACTTTGGAACTCATAGATAATAATAAAATAGTTTGTTGCAAACGCAACCGGAATGGAAAGGACCTGGTGGTCGCTTACTGCCATTAGAAGTTAATACTAAAAATTAAAATTTTTAAGTTTAAAAGTTAAAAAAGACAATGGCTCGGCTGTAGAGGAAGGGTTAATGATATTAGGTTGAGGTCACGAATGCCTTACCACCAAGATTAGACCTACCAGGGATACAATGGTCCCCGATGGCATCGCCAAACGTGAGGGACAAGTGAGGGGAAATGCCTGGTGTCATTGTCAGTATTTCTTATATAACAATTAAATAATGCACCGCAATACTTGGTCAAAGCCATTTGTCAATTCTAATGAATAAATTTTAAAAAATGGAGTTTAGCACTCGTAAGAAATGTGATGAAAGCAGTTGGGCTGTGTTCTACCTATACTGTTCCCTTTGTATTAAAAATTATTTTTTCATGAGCATAGAGAGAAAGTATAGTGGATTTAAATTTTACTATATTTTTTCTCAATGGGTCTTATATGTTCTGGTCTGTTCATAAAATATTTAAGGTCTACCTCATTTAAGAAGTGCCAGAAAGTGTTAATTTTTTTTGCGGTTGCAACATTGTAAGGGAGTGAGTTCCATGGGTTTACTAATCTCACCACAAATGATTACCTACGCATCTCCAGTCACGCTGCCAGTTTGTTTAATTTAAAATGTGCCCGCGTGTATGTCTCGTCTTTGACAATTCGAAAAGAGGGATATCAGTGATGAGGAACCTTTTAAAATTTTGAAATTTAGGGTTTGATCTGTCTTCAAGCGTTGGAATTCCAAGGAATCCTAGTTCAATAGCCTGTGGCGGGTTTTTCATTCCAGTTAAAAACTTTGTAAACCGACGTTGAATCGACTCTACGTGATCAAAGTCTTGTAAAAGATCGTGGAACCACACCTGGCTAGCGCACTCCAGTAGGAGGCGTACATAGACCTTGTATGTTCAGAGTAGGATTTTGGCATCTGCAGATGAAAACACGCGTTTCATAATATGCAGCCGGTTCAAAGAATATTTTTACTGCGTAATTTAAATGTATGGTATGTTTAAGACACGATGTAAACCAAACTCCCAAACTTTTCATACTGGTTACATCTGATAGTGCAGTATTTTCGATGTTATATGTCTGGCGCCTGTTAGTGTACCCAATGTGGAACGTTGTACATTTTGCATTAGCAAGGGGCAGTTGCCGTTTGGTCGACCATTCCCGTAAATTTGTTATTTCTTTTAGAAGGTTGGCTGAATGTGATTCATTTAATATTGGTGCGTGGCAAATCAGGTCGTCAGAAAATTTGCTTTCTTCACAGTTGCCTTGGTTACATGATAAATCAGTTAAATAGGTCAGAATAAGTATAGGCCCAAGAACTGTTTCCTTTGGGACTACGCTGATTATATCTAATGTTGAAGACATTGAATTTTCTACCACCATGTTATTGTTCGGCCTGACAAGAATGCTCTTAACCATCCCAAAAGTGATCCATTAAAACCATAGCAGTCAAGTTTAAATAGGAACTTTCAGTGTACTACCGATTCAAAGGCTTTCTTAAAATCGAACAGTATAGCATCTGTGGTACTCCAATGTCAAAAGCTTCGAACCAGATATTGATAGCCTTTAAAAGGTGCATCGTAGAGCACCTTCCTGGTAAAAATCCAAATTGGTCTGGTTTGATGATATTTTATTGGTTTGTAAAGTTTAACATTTGCTCTCGTGTAATCTTTTCCATCACTTTACATGGCACTGATGTTGAAGCGATTGGTCGGAATTTTTTGGATCGGTTTCATTTCCCTTTTTGTAGATTGGAGTAACTCTCGCTGTTAACCAAATCGATGGATGGACACTGAATTTAAATGAGAGGTAAAAATAAAAGCCAAGGGTTTGGTAATAAAATGGCAAATTTCGTGATATAAATAAGCCAACAACCCTTCTGGGCCCACCGAATGACTAGGTTTCAATGAAGTCAGTGCTTCTAAGACACTTTGTGGGGAAAAGTGACCATCTCACATACATCTGGTTTATGATCGAGTGGGAAGTCCAAACATATTTGTTTGTTGTCGATAATCCCATTACGTGATGTTACGAGGATTAGTAGCATCAGTTACGGCTTTTATAACTTCAGGCAAAATTGTCAAGCCCTCTGAATCGATTTTATGACCAACATAATTTAGTTCAGATTGAGCAATTCTACACTTCCACAGACCAAGTCGAGCTACAGAATTCTGGAAGGTTGACCACAATTTATCTAAACTGTCATGAGCAACACCCTTACCGCTTACCAGGATATCATCATAGAAAGGTTCACAATTTTTAATACCAGATGTTAAACTAACCATTAATCTCTAAAATATGCCTGGGCTGCTGGCCAGCCAGTATGGACACATAATTTTAAACAATCCAAGGGGCGTATTAATGATTAGAGCTTCTTGCACTTCTGAATCCAACTCAATCTGAAGAATTGCATCCTTAAGATCAATCAGACTGAATGTATCGCTTCCAGACAAGTTGCCAATCAAGTCAGCCACCGAAGAAACCGGGTAAGGTCAATCTCGAGCTTTTGGGTGTACAGTTGTTTTGTGATCGCCAACAATTAGAATTTCCCCATTATATGTGTGCAACACCACAATAATAGTGGCCCAGTTGCTAGTGCCTATAGGTTCCAAAACTCCCAACGAAACCAAACGTTTTATTTAGGCATTCGCTCTGTCTTTAAGTGCTAGCAGTACAGGTCTTACTTTACGGTAAACAGGAACAGCATCAGGTTTCAGTTTAATTTCGGCCTTAAAATCTTTGAAACAACCCAAACCTGGTTTAAACAATTCTGGGAACTTTAATGCTATAGCCTCAAGAGTAACAGTCGTTCTCGTAATTTCTAGAGCTTCTTGTTCCTGAAGCAATTTAATTTTGTTCAAAACCCAAAGGATAAAATTGTTTTAAGTAGAAATGAAAAATTGCTAACCAATCCTTGCGCATTAAGGGTTGCAATTCACTACTTGCAATCAAATCCAGAACCTGTTAAACCTTTTGTCCAACCTGTACTTCAACTTTAATCAAACCAAAAACCTTTGCAACATGTCCCAACCATATTTTCACAAAAAATGTTAGGTTTGAATAGTTTACAATTCCCAAAATACGTTTTATACCAAATGAGCAGCACACTAGTTGCACACAGCCACAATCAGCGTCCAGTGGTAGTTTCACTCCATTGATATTGCACTCAACCGTTCACCTCTCCACCCTGACTGCTGACTGCATTTATACACACCGTGTTGCTCAACCGATTCGGTTTATGTGTAACCGGGTTACACGTTCTAGACTGCATGCAAACTGCTTTTAAATGCTCATTAACATGACAGCGACCACAGGTGCAATCCTTAAAACGACAATGGTTTTTAACATGGCCCGTAAAGCCACAACAAAAACAAGTAAAGTCTCTACCTCTTGAGGAGGACTGTTTATTTTGCGGTTGACGAAACGTACCTTTCTTTTTTACTTGAGTTACGAAATTAACTCCACTAGCGCTAGTTTTCAACTCTGACTTAATTCAGCAGCTCCAGCGTACATTTTAAATCAAATGTCTTTTTAACTAGTTCTTGTTGGAAAATAGAACTATTAACACCACCTACTATTCTATCGCGAATCATTTCTTCTTTTATTTTACCTGATGCAATAGCATCGTAACCTCAATGCTTTGTTATGTGTTTTAGTGCATCAACATAATCGGCTATGGTTTCATTTGGTTTTTGAGATCTTTTATTTAATCTAAGCCTTTCTGAAATAGTACTAGGTGCTGGTTCTAAAGATCTTTCCACTGCTTTAATTAAAGCGTCATATGTAAAGGTTTCTACAGTGAGAGGATCAATAATTTGCACGATCTTTTGGAACATCCCATATCCAACACTAGCTAATAACATGTTACATCTGTCCTCAACTTTTTCTTAGTCTTAAGAAACAAGTAAATCGCAAAATATACATTGACCAAGTGTGAAACCTTGCACCAAATGTATCAAACAAACCGTTAGATTTGACAGCTTCAGTGCTACCAGGCATTTTTAACTGAGCTAATTTTACTAGTTTAACGCTTTCACGCCTAACCTTTTTATTTTGAACTAGCATTACAGCCTCACCGATTTTGGAATTTACCAAAAATATCATTTCAAGCTGTACAGTGTAGCTCAAGAATTTAAAATGTAGTAACTTATCTCAGAAAAGCATGCTGTCAGCAGTGATACAATGTTGAAAAATTTACAAAAAGGCAAAAGTTCAACATTGTAGGCTTTCATTTTGTGTTCAGCTAAGCAAGGCACCTATACAACTTCCAACAAACACCATGTCACACAGCTTAGACTAGTCAGTGCTGCCATCTAACGCACTAAAAACGTTGCCTAACAACATGGCGTGTAGAGCGATGGACATCCACAGGCAGCTGTGCAAAAGTTCAAAGGATGTACTAGCATGTCTAGAGGGATTAAAGTGTTAATCAAGAAACCTTTTTTTTGATGAAATTAAATTTGCACAAGTTTTACCTAAAACAATCGTTAAATGACCTGTAACTAGAGTTTTTAGGAATTTTTTACAAAATAATTTTACTCACTAGTAGTGTTCATTTTTAAAGCTTAGCTGCAGCTTATTTATTGACCTACTACTTTCAAATAACAAGCCTAATAAGAAATTACATTAAATTTTTTAATCACAGGTAATTTAAATATTAAACCTGCACTGACAAGCAATTAAAAAATGAACTTGCTAAAACAAAATCATTTAACACAAATTCAAAGCACTATAAAATGTCCCTAACCCTCTACCCAACGTTTAACTTTCAAGTCTACTAGCTGATACACGCTAACTCTTAATGTCAAACCAAGACATTTACCAACGCACATACCCAGAAAACAACACAGCATACTCAAGCACTCCAGCAGAGAGGCAAGACGGCCGTTTACACATTACTAAGTAATAAAGTTGACGACTTTATAACCTCGAGGCTTCTCCCATGAATGGCAAATTTTAAAGTAATGCACTAATTTCGGCTTTTCTTTTCGACACACCTAGCCAATATAGTTTAGCATAGAGTGGTGCAACGCTTTGCATAGACACAGCCTCCGAACTAAATCACAAAATTAGCTAAAACCACGAAATACACAGGAAAAATAGTTGTAATTAATACTACAAGGAATGACAGCAATTATTTGCCAGATAATCGAAATTCATCTAACCTCAAATTTGGAGCACAAACTTAAAGCTGCAAGGGTGATTTTTAAGATAATATCAACAGAGGTAGGCCTATGCCTTTACCCTTGTCGCCAATTGATATCTCTTTGCAAAACTTATTTAGTGTTGCACTTGGGCAACTTACCCTAACCAAAGTAAGGGGATGGTAATAAACTACGAGCTATTAAAGGCACTGTCGAGAAATGGCACTCTGCGTGTCGCCGTAGTCGCCGTGAGGAGTTGGTGTTGGCCCGTTTGCCCATTGGTCACACCCATCTTACTCATTGTTTCCTTTTGCGGGGGGGGGGGGGGTTGACCGTCCTGAATGTTGTTGGTGTCGACTGCCACTTACGGTCCGGCACTTCCTAGTTGATTGTCGCCATTTTGCAGGAGGTACAGATGTTTGACAAGATTTAGATTATGGGTTTGAATAATATCTCTGTAATGTGTGGTGCAGTGGCAAAACTGGACCACTGCACTGTGACTGAGGTTGGGGTTAATGACCAAGCTGTCGACGCGCCTTTAAGCCTCAAACCCCCCCCCCTCCAAGGTAAGGGACTCGTACATGTGTTGGCAGCAGGTAACAAGTGGATGTTCTTTAAATAAACTTTACAGATCACATGGCAGAACCCTAAATGGCTGGCTCATAACAGACAGCAGCAAGTACAGCTCAGTAGACCAATCAACGCAGAGCAATATATAAATTAGTACTAAGACTTAGCAATTGAGAGATATGAGTCCAAGGTGCATATATATTTATTCTCTGGACAGACCAGATATTGGGAAATAATATTCAACTTTTTCGATATCAAAAAATCATTGTCCAATATCGGAAATTTACTTTTTCATATAAAAAATTCATTTAATGATATTAGAAATTCTACACAGTTTTCAAAATCGACAATGGAATTTTTGATATTGGAAAATGAATTTCCGACATCAAAAACTATTTTCTGATATCGCGATAATAATATTGTCAATATGAGAAACATCAATGTTTTTAAACCAAAGAGCTTTGCATCGTTTTTACAGTAACGGAAGGAAAGGTGCGTTGTTGATTTAAGGTGCTGGATTGGAGGCGTTAGTTTAAATTTTGCTGTGTAGATTTTTCTAAAACGTGATTGAAGTGTCTACACTTCTATATTGTGCTTTAATGCCAAGTAGTAGGGCAGCTGTTCATCATCCAGAATGATAGTCCGTCTCATAATGTTCCACGAAAATGCGTTCGGTTTGATTGTGTCATAATACTCCTAAATTTACAAAATAACATGCATTAAGTAGAACAGATTTCTCAATGAAGGTATCCCCCAAATATTACTCTTTCCATTGAAACATAAAAAACGGAACACTCAATAATGTTGGAGCCTGAGTAAACTAATACTCATTTAGGTGAACTAGCACAATTTTGAACCTACTAGCTTTCATTCTCTTTTTTTAGAATGAGAAAGAACTCTAGTACGGATAGGAAGAACTGAAGTGTTCGACTTGGGAATGCTCCCGCCACTACAGAAGCCTGGATTTTTGTCCAGATTTGGCCACCACTAAGCCTCGAAGATTTAACGATTTAACTGGTGCATAAACAGTAGAAAAAAATCCAGTTGCTTAGTTTGAATATGAAAAAAATAGTGTTTAGCCTAAGCACAAAAAGGACAATTATTGGCATCAATAGAAAAAAATGCAGGTGTTAGCATAAAAAGAAAAAATAATTGCATCAATAAAAAAAATTATAGTACATATTCGTCATATTAATTTCCAGCCTGTTCATTAGGCTATTTATTTTTTGTTAATTTAAACTCCCAGCCAAATAGGAGATCGAAAAAATAAAAATTCACCAGGGTGTGAGAAATCAAACTGTCAATGGTAAACCACGCCGACCAGTGTGCCTGTCTTTAGTCCAGAGCGTCTGTACCTAGTGCGCTGCTAAAGCCTAATACCAATGCCCAGATCAATTATGGATAACTGGTAGTATACGCATCCGAAATTTTCCAAGCAGCACATCTCACGCATTGCGCAATGGCGAGAGCTCCGTCAACTAGTAAGCTTTACCTAAGCTAATGCCTGCCTTATTTATTAAGTTAATGCATAAATTAGGCTGTGGATAAATTAGCTGCCTTTTTGCTTGCAAATTTAGCAATTAAAAGCTTTTCAAAACTGATTATGAATTTTTACTAAAAATCGAGGCTTTTCCTCGCAGACTACAAATTTTTACAGAAATTCAAGGATGTGCAAGGTTTGCACGAACAATGTAACTTTATGAATTTTAATAATATAATGTTTATTGCTACTCACCTTTCTTATCTTTGAAAGTGTTACTTATAACATTTTTTATAAAGTTTATGAAATACTCAAATAAACTGATGATTGAGACTCCCAAGAAAAAAATTAGGCTGCCTCCAACATCATTTAGTAGAGCAGCAAGACGGTACGTAAATTACTCCTTTATTGTTTGAAAAGTATTGCTAGGAATTGTTACAACCAACATGGAATAATTGTTCTTGGGATTATTAAGATTGATTGGAGGCGTTAATTCAAAGATTGTCTGTTGTCAGATCTTCTTTTGTCTATTGCAGATTTCAACGTATTTATTGACGGTGAAAAGTTGCTTTCCAACAATATTTATTTCCTTCATATTAGTGCACGATTTCAAATCCTTCCTTATATTGAGATATGGATGCCTGAAAATAGAAATAAGAATAATTAACATCCAAGAAAGCTAACTTCTTCATGGTACGACAACGGACATCTGCTCCACCAGAAGCTGTTAAATTGCTATATAAATGTGCAGACATTTAACTCTCTTTTTCGAAACCAGCTCCAGGCCAAAAAAAAAATCTTAAAAAATGTCAAACCAACTTCATTTATTAAATTAGCTTTTTCCTTTGTGTGTGTGAAAACTATTGATTTTGTTCCTTCTGTGCCAACAGGTGAGAATTAACTAGACTATAAAATATTATGTGCAGCATTCCTGAATGCACAGACGAACTACACAAAAAAGAAAGAATTTGACGAAGTTCGTCAGCTCGATCACAGATGTAGTCAAGTATTTTTTTGGAAACTTTGATAATTAATACCAAAAGTAATGTTAACGACAGTAACCATCCCAAAAAAACAATAGTTGGAGCAAATGTTTCTACAATACAAACCATTTGAAGCATACTGTAGTGAACATTCTGAAGAAGAAGACGAAAAAACCTTCACTAATGGTGCCACAGCTTTACCTATCAAGAGGCAACAACATATTCTTTTCTTTTAACGTGTAAAGCCTCTTTCAAAATAAAAAAAACTAAATCTATGCAGAATTTACAAAATCAACCTTATAATGCTTCGGAGGATCAAAATGATAACACCTTTCAAATGTTAAATCGTTTGTATTTTTTAATGGAATGGTCCTCATAAATTGCATGGATGAGCTAGCTCCATCTTCTTTGCAACACTTCTTTGCTGGAAATTATTTAACATCTCACTTCTTGTATACCCAGTTAGAGTGCGGCACTGACAGACTATTTTTTGTTTCGTGGTGACTGTGTTGTCAGGTCTCATGGTGGCATTGCCTTCCGTTCTGCCTGACACAAAAAAGCTCATGTACACAATTTTCATATTGCTGGTACCCTTTTTTATAAACGATATTATCACATCGAATAGCTGGAAGGAAGAATTTTTGGATGAAGATATTCATTTACGACTTGATATTTAATTGAAATTTTAACCGGGTGTTATGCTTTTGTGCTTCTCTCAATATACAGCTTCCTCTTTAACAGCGTGGATTAGACCAGATTTCGCTCATTTCAAACTCGCAATTAAAAACTGTTCCTCTGGTGCAAAAGTGGCAAAAGTCGGTTTAGACCAACTCTAATTACCAAAAAGAAAGAACCAAAATTCGTATTAGTTTATTAAAAAAGAAGGCAAATAAGTCGTTCATCACCAGTTTAAAAATCCTAAAGGCTCATTATCCCTGAAGGCTTATTTATACATTAACTATTTTAAAACTCCTTTCAAATTATCTACTCTACAAATTCCTGTGAAGCAATTTGAAAAATTTCCAAAATCTTCTTTTGAAACTCCCAATTCTGATACTTGAAGTGGGGATAAAATTACATATCCAAAGCAGGATACACATAGTATTCATACAACTCTTAAAGTTGATTACTCTTCTGGATCTAATACCACACGACCATTTATTTTTTTAAGAGTGCTCCTTCATTAGCAATTCGTTTAAAGTTTATTTTATTTGTTATCTACTTAACCCATAACCGCCTGAAAGAACTTTCAGAACTTTTTTTTAGAGTCCATATGGGTCGGTTCTCGGATTCGAACCGGCACTCTCTTGGTTTGGAGCCGACGACGCTGACCACTGGGCTGCGACTGCCCGCTTTGCTCAGGGTCCCCGGGGACCCCTCACAAAGCTCGCGCTGGGACTTAGTTTTTCGCTGTTACACGTTGAAGGAGCACGTTCGTATCTAGGCGGTTATGGGTTAAATTGCATTTTGTTTCCTAATCTTACTTGTCATCAATGAATCATTTCATTATTGCACTTTTCCTGTGATATCTGGAAAGATGCAAATATTTTCTCTGTCCCAAGTTCTGGCTGCTTGTCTACTGTTCAAAATTTTCAACCAATTGGTCTATTAAGCGTTTTCTCAAAAAATCTTAAAGAGGATTGAAGTGGGCTGGGTCCTGCCAAGAATCAGACTAACACAGATTTAGGTATCTATTGGGCAGGACCCACTGGAGGGTGTGCTAATCTGTATATACATGTTAATAGTTACTACAATCTCGTCCCAGGGAGTAAAGCATAATAAAATAGCCATTGTCTACTGACAAGAAATAAATGCAGTACACTCGCCCCTATTAAATCCAAAGCACAGTGGGAAGTATAAATCTGTACATATGTATAAACAATGGAGTGAGTTCAAGATTGACACATGTTTACAAGTACAAAAGAAGTGCAGTCTATTTCCAAAGAATACCTTCCCCAACTGATTTTTTTCCAGAATTAGTACCGTTTACTATTCTTTAAATACTACTAATAATTATTTGATTTATAACATTTCACCCCCACCCAAAGTAATGCAATCCACGTATAAATTAAATACTTTTGCTGGAAAACACCATTTTTTTCAACATAAAAAAATGGCTCATCAATTTAAAATTTAGGCATCTGACTACCAACAAATTTTCAAATTCAAATTGTTCTGTTTTTTTTTTAGAAACACGGCCAGACTTTCTTACACAAATGTTCGGGATACCCTTCCATAGAAGGTGTAGACACACCAGAAACCTTGATTTTTGGTGTCAATATCTGACACAGTGGTGGTATTGAATCACGAGTGGTGTGAGATGAGCTGCACCTCTGTGTACACTTGAAAGCGAAATCCAAGGAGGAGTAACTCATAGCGGAGTTAACAAAAAAGGGAAGTGATCAGTTACCATCGTTAGAAGTACATGTTCAATAGACTGACTATCTGGTGTTTTAACAGGTGTCTTGTATGATGACTGTATTGGAGTTAACAATGCAGGACTGGTGACAAACTGGATCGCTTTCACGATGAACAGTTCACAACAAGACTGATTGGATAAGCCCTCTTGCACCAAACACAGTGGATTTACAAACTATACTTAGCATCAGGTGTTTCAATGCTATCCAACTTCGCACCCTCTGACATTCTGTAACGTTACTGATTATACCACTTCAGCCAACAATTGCCATTTCTCAGCATAACGCGATATACTAATTCATGGGTTTTTTGCAACGATTTTAGCTGGTTACGTTTTCAATACAGTACAGTAGGTCATTAATGGCAAAGGTAAGTTTGATCTTATGCTGCATTGCCACTAATTACCTTTACTGGATTAGACTTGTTTTATCGGCTGTTAATGGAAAGATTAGTGACAGTTGAGATATAGCTTGTTTTTTTCAGGAATGCCTTTTACCGCAATATTTTCGTGGTACAGTGTGGAAGCTTGAGTGAGGACATTGATTAATGGTTTATAAGGATAAAATTTGGAACATACTGCCTTACATGCTAAGTTTCAAGCTGCGGACTAGGTTTTCTGCGGACATATTCCAGAATGGCTCGTACAGAACCCTAGTAACGTGTCTAATTCCGCATTCCTTTAGAAAATCTTCGAACGTATTACTAACTAGCTGTGGTATTTTTTCGTGCACCAGTGTTTTACAAAACCATACGTAAGAAATAAATCTTACGAATAATGGTTGTAGGTGCTTGTAGTTGTTTTCAAGACATACACAGACGGAAATTATAACGTCGAGTATAACTAAAAACATTTTGCCATGGAATGACCACCAAATATCGGTGTGAATGCGAGACCAAATAATCAACAGTCTCTCCCAAACATGTTTGTTTTTATCAGAAATGCCAATATTTCTACTTACCTGACAGGCAAACATGTTTTTACCAGTTTCTGAAGCACTCCATCTAGTAAAGACCACCAGATGCAAGAGCGAGCCAGCACCTTTATTCTAACAATGCCACAGTGGCCTAGGTGAAACTTCGTAATACATGTGTATGTAAATTATCAGAAATAAATAAGTGGTACATCAAAAATGAGTGTTACCAAAATGAGTGATGTTAATGCCTTTGATTTAACCAGGGTTTAAATCGTCATTTTCAATTTTGCCTGTCCAATCATCATTAGTATGTTGATAGACTGTTGCTATTAGCCTGTCTTTTAACATATGGTTCACGAGCTGGTTCGCAAAAATTGTAAGCGACTCAATGTTTCCAAATTCATGACGAGCCAACCAGGAGGTCGCTTGGAAGGGGATTCATACTGCATCAGCATGGATGATAAAAAATCAGCAGTGCGGTACCAGGGAATGAGCTCTAACTTAAAATCGTACCCATTAAAAAATATAGCATGCTGGATGCATGCAGCCGCCATTGCAGGAATGGAGACTTTAGTCTCAAACACCCACTATAAATCGTCTTATTCAATCTGCAATACAAACCTCCTACCATACAAGTATTAGCGTAAGCCTTTTACCCCAAACACTATGGAAAAATGCAAGTATATGCATTTTCAAGTTGAGCATATACAAATTCGGCCTTGCTCAAGGACCTGGAAACAAAAGTTGTAAGACCCTCCTACCCATTTGGCATAGTATGCAAATTGTTTGCTCAAATGCCAGCTGGACTTGTGTTGCACTCTAATTTAATAGGTATTATTGTGTTAGAACCTTGGAATTCAAAAAAGCTATATTGCATTTTAGCAGCTTCTAAACATTTTTTACTCCACCTGCAGGCTGTTTTTGGAGATAAAAGCTTACCTAATGGGGCCAGTATGGTTGCCAGATGCGGGACAAATTCATGGTACTGGTTCGTGAAGCCTAAATAAGCCTTTAATTCTTGAATGTTTCTTGGATCAGGTCAAGCTTAATAGCATCTAAAACCTCGAGCAGATTCGAAACACCATATTTTATTCAGTTGGGACTCCAGATTTATTCTGTTTGGCTGAGCTTTCATTTACTTTTGATCACTTTAATATTTGTATTTCTAGCCACCTGAATATTATATATAAATGGGTTACTCTTTGGAATATCTCTTCTAAGGACAAACTGCATGCATTTCTGGGAAATGCCAGGAGCACACGCAATTCCGAATGGTAATTTCTCGCATTGAAGTAGGCCTTTAATGCATTTACTTGTGTCTATGCTTAATGGAACCTTTGCTTCTTCCTCTAGTTCAACCTGTAGAAAAGTGTCTGAACAAATCTACGATCAAAAAAGTCACAGCCAGCTAATTTAATAAATAAATCTTCCACTATGGGGACGGGATAGTATTCTATGTGCAATTGTGTATTAACTTTTCTTGAATATTTCCCTACAATTCGAACGTCTTAGTTTGTCTTGAACACAACTTGGTGCCCAGGTATAACAATCCATGGGCTTAAGAACACCTTCAAGTAGTAGTAGGTCGATTTCTGCCTCACCTTAATCCCTGACATCCATAGGTACAGAACTGGCCTAATAGTATTTTATTACTGCACCTGGTTTTGGTTTAATTTTGGCTTTCAAACCTTTAAAGGTCTTTAAACCAGGCAAAAACAGTTCAGGGAACTTTGTAAACACTTTCTCATCCAAAACAAACTTAATTTCTTTATTTAAGCTTTATAATGTATTCAAATCATGTATCGTCACAGCATGAAATTGATTAATTTCCATATTGAATTTAGACATTGAACTTTGCAGTAGCATGGCTGGTTGTTCGCCATGACTTATTATAACATACACACTTCCAGTTTGGTCCTGATACATATCATTAAGTTTACTGAGCCTAATGTTTAACCAGTAAACAGTTTAACAGCGCACCCCATCACGTAAGAGATTTTAATTGGGTTGAGCTTAACATTACTAAAAAATTTATGGTACCAACACTTTTGTGTCTTGGTCACATGAAAAACAAACAAGAACACCGTGAGAATGGCAGCAAACCACATTTTGAATAAGTAAGAAAGGATAAATACTTACAAAAAAAGCATCAAAAACATTAAAAAAGTATATTTTGCCGGTCCCCAGCCAGGCCGGCTAGAAATGGTTTCTTTTCTGCCTAAAACATACTTAACCTGATAATTTAGCATTACATTGTCCTCAATTAATGTTTCCCTGGAGGTTTTTTAGTTGCTTGTAGACGCCTGCTTGCATGACCCACTGTGCATGTGCAGCCCTCTCAATATAAGTGAGAACGTGGTTGTACTTGGCATACATTTTCCTCTCAATCTGTCAGGCGGTGACTCAAGAGAGGAGGTAGGGCGGGCTTAGGTTAAGTATGTTTTAGGCAAAAAAAAGAAACCATTTTTAGCCGGCCTGGCTGGGGGCCGGCAAAATGTTCTTTCTTTGTTTGCCAAACATATTACCCTGATAATTTAGCATTATCAGTAGACCTCGTCAAACGTGGTGGCGGGCACCGATCTGACGGGGCGCCCCGGGTTGCAAGCAGGCTTCCCCCAAAAAACGTTATTGTAGTAAAAATTTGCACTTCGTTCAGAACCGGATGATGACACAGGAACTTGGACCTCTTTCGTGGGATTTGGACTGTTGTTAGATGAGGGATCTTGCTTCCTTCTATGGTTGGCTTGTTTACATATGGGATGGCTTGCTTCAGCTTCGTTCTGATTGTGCTTAAGGGGGGCTTGACCACAGTTCTGGTTGTGCCGTTTGGTCCCAGCCGGTGTAGTCCTTTATCTTCTCTTGACATGTTTCTCAGGTAGTGGGAGGTGAACGTCGTCGAGTGACGCTAGGATGCGGCTTGTAGCATTTCTTCTGTTGGAATGGCGATGGTAATCATCGAGGAGGTTGGTTTTGTTTGTTGCCTTGAATCCTTGGTTTTAGGGCTGAACGGTAGGCAAGGATCGTTGGGCCTTTGAGTTTGTCGGTGTCGAAAAGGTCAGTAACGAATCTTAAAGGATTGAGTGGAGAGGGATTGATTGGATTGATTTTCCTTGTGAAAACCCCAATGAAACCAAATGGACCAGTGGCTGACATACATTCAGTTTCTTGGATCTCCGGTGGCTTTGAAGTGATTGTGGATTCGGGTCGGGCACGGCTGTGACGAGTTGACAGAGGAGAGGACTTCGTTCGTCTTGAGGCTTTTATGTAAACGTGGGTTTTTAGCCACGAGTGAGACAAGTCGTGGTGTTAAGAGTGACGGTTGTTGATATCTACTTCAGATGTGGGGTTAGCCATGATCCAGGTGAGAAATAGGGTGGACTGCCACAGTTGTTTGGGTCTTCATTCGTGGTGTGGGGATGGTCACAGTCGAGACGAGCGGCCTGAGATAAAGGCGTTTCCTGACTTGAGAACTTCACTCATTTCGTGGGTTATAGTCACGAATGAGACGACCGTTGGTGTAGACAGCCGTGGCAACTTAATCTTCACCCGAGAAGTAGGGTCAGTCATGGTCGATCTTCTGGAAGATCCATTGTGACTGTTTGCTCAGAACATGGGGTTAGCAAGGATGGAGACAATTACCGGTGTGGGATGCTACAAATGTGATGATTTCTGCACGGGACGTGGGGTGAGTCATGGACGAGACAAGGTGTTAGGGGTAAAGATGTCATTGAATTGATGCTTCATTTAAAAGTGCAGCTTTCGCTACGGGTGAGCCGAGAGACAGAGTGGGCGGCAACTGTTGTCTTGTTTTTTCTCGAGACGTGAGGACAGCCATGATTGAGATTAGCAGCTAAAGATGGAGGCGGTCCTGACTTGATTATTCACTCATAACGTGGGTTAACGAATGAGGCGGGTTTGAGCGTTGACAACGGCTGATGTCTTGATTTTTTCTCGAGACATGGGGCAGCAATAGTCGAGACAGGCACGAAGAGGTGCAAACGGCTTCCGTCTTGGAACTTTACTCACGACGAGGGTTTTAGCCATGAGTGAGACGAGTGGTAGTAGACGGCAAATGTTGTCTTGGTTTTCGCTTGAGATGTGGGGTCGGTCATGGTTGACATAAGTAGCAAGAGGTGCAAACGACTTCCGTCTTGGTCCACTCAAACGTGTGTTTTAGCCACGAATGTGACGAGCAGCCGTGTAAAGCAACTGTTGGCTTGATTTTCGTTTGAGACGAGGCAAGTAGCAAGAGGTGCAAACGGCTCCTGTCTTGCTTCTTTCAAACGTCTTCCGACTTGGATCTTTAGTCAAATGTGGGTTATAGCCACGAGTGAAACGAGCAGTAGTGGATAGCAACTATTGACTTGATTTTTGCTCGAGACGAGGGGTCAGTTACGTTTGAGCCAAGTGGTAAGAGGTGTAAACGGCTTCCGTCTTGGATCTTCACTCAAACGAAGGTATTAGTCATAAGTGAGACGAGCAGTCGTGGGTAGCCGTTGGTGGCGTGGTTTTCACTCGAGACGTGGGATTAGCAATGGACGAGACTAGTTGTGTGGGGTGTAGATGGCTTCCAGCTTGACTCCTCACTCGAAACGTGGGTTTAGATACGAGTGAGATGAGTAGTAGTGTGGTCAGTAACCGATGTCTTGGTTTTCGGTGGAGACGTGGGGTTAGCCACGCCGAGACTAGTCGCAAGAGGTAAAACGGCCTTCCGTCTTGGGCTTTCACGCAAAACGTCGGTTTTTTTTTAGCTACGAGTGAGACGAGCAGCAGTGGGCAGCAACTGTTGGCTTGATATTCGTTCCAGAAGTGGGGTCAGCCATGGACGAGACAAGCAGCAAGAGGTGTAAATGGCTTCGTCTTGGTTTGCTCAAAACGTGGGTTGTAGCTATGAATGAGACGAGCAGCAATGGGCAGCAACTGTTATCTTGATTTTGCTCGAGACGAGAAGTTCCACGGAGGGCTGATGGCAATCGCCGAAGTATGTGCTTGTTTTGCATCGTTTGCTTTGCTTAATTGCTTTGCTTGCTTGGTTTGCTTGCTTAGCTTTGCTTTGTTTGCTTGCTTCGCTTGCTTTGCTTTGCTTGCTTTGCTTTGCTTGCTTTGCTTGCTTTGCTTGCTTTGCTTGCTTGCTTTGCTTTGCTTGCTGGCTTAATTGCTTTGCTTGCTTGCTTTGCTTGCTTCGTTTGCTTGCTTTGCTTTGCTTGATTTGCTTTGCTTGCTTTCCTCTGCTTGCTTTCCTTGCTAGCTTTGCTGGCTGGGTGAAAATGGCGGAGATTCGCGCCGACAGGGAAGCGAGAGAGCCAGTGACCGACATTGATTGCGATGCGAGATGTGGCTGCCGGGGGGTGAGTGTCGGTTGCAGCGTGTTTTGGTTGAAGCGTTGCTTGGAGCGGGGCTGTCGGACAGGCCAAAAGGACTGTGTGTTGTAGAAAGAACTGTCGTTGCGTGCGGTGTTTGAGGAAGCAGGTGGTTTCTCGGCAGAGTGGATGTGACCCTGTCTTGTGAGACAGCCCGTCGTACGGCCGAGGTGTACAACGGGGAAAGTATCTATGTCTTGACAGCATAGCGGCGGAAGACAGAGTCATAGTTTGTGCGCTTCGCTGTTAGTGTGTCGTACATCTTTTGTAAGGACCGAAGGACAGAGTGTGTCGTTTGTCTTGTAGTGGAGAGACGTCGTCGTCAACGTCGGCGACTGTAGCGGTTGTCGAGGTCAGGGTGGCCGACTGAAGGGGTGAATGACAGATGTTTACGACTTTCATGGCTCGTTGTGGATGCGCCCCAATCTTGTGTGTGTGGCATCTGCCTACTCAGAAGGTTTATACAGGAAACAGTCTGGGACTGTATTGTCGACTGTCTTGAGAAGGGATGCTAGAGGGATGGTCGGGTCGTCATACGGGAAGTGAATGGGCGGCGTCAGGGCGTGTCACGACACTGTAGCGTCGACCGACACGGAAGAGTGCTTGCGTTTCATAGCCGAAGGGTCGGAGGTGTGCGACACACGTATGCGGCTTCGTGGCTCGTTGTGGATGCGACCCAATCTTGTGTGTTAGCCTGTCGTACAGACGAGGTACACGACGAAGGAGACATCGGCGTCTTGTAAGCAAAGCGGCCAGAGACAGAGTCGAACGAGGTTGTGGGCTGTGTTCTGACGCTGTGTTCCCTGTGAGATGATATCAACGACAAGTCGAGAGGTGAGCTGTTGACCGACAGACCCGTATGAGATGAGGCTTCACGGAGCTCTTTGCTTGGCATCCCGGAGAAGCGCCTTGGCGTGTCGTACATCTTCCGCCAGGACCGAGAGGATAGGAAACGGCGGGGTGCGTTGGCCGTCTTGTAGCTGGGAATCATTGTCGTCGATGGCGACAAGCACATCCCGTAGAGTGCTGGACGTGTAGCGGTCGTCGTGGGCGGAGGGCTTCATCTTGGCATCCCGGAAAACTGCCCTGGTGTGTCGTACATCTTCTACCAGGACGGGAGGAAGCGAGGTATGTCGGTCTTCTTGGTGGAGAAACGTCGTCGTCGTTGGCGGCATGCACGTCCTGTTCAGCGCTAGGCACGCAGCGGTCGTCGCAGGAGAGTGCAGCATGAGAAAAGGCTTCAGGGGGATTACATTTGGCGTCCCAGAGAAGCACCTTGGAGTGTCATACACCTCTATCAGGGCGGAAGGGGGCGAGGTGTGCCGGTCGTCTTGGCGGAGAGACGTCGTCGACGTTGGCGATATGCACGTCCCGTTCAGTGCCGGGCACGCAGCGGTCGTCGCGGGCGGGTGGGATAGCAGGAGAGAGCAGCATGAGAAAAGGCTTCACGGGGTTCCACTTGGCTTCCCAGAGAAGCGTCTTGGAGTGTCGTACACGTCTATCAGGACGGGAGGACGCGAGGTATGTCGGCCGTCTTCAAGCGGAGAGACGTCGTCGTCGTTGGCGACATGCATGGCCCGTGCAGTGCCGGGTGCGCAGCGGTCTTCGCGGATGGGAGGGATAGCAGGAGGAGCGAGAGCAGCATCCGAGGTCAGAGCAGTGTCCGACAGTACGACATCCATCGCTGAGATGAACGAAACAAATCCAAATCCAGGTAGGAAATGAGGTGACGGGAAGGAACCTCTGGAGGAAAATGAATGCCGAGTACAACCACGTTCTCGCTTATATAGAGAGGGCTGCGCATGCGCAGAGGGTCATGCAAGCAGGCGTCTACAAGCAACTAAAAAACCACCAGGAAAACATTAATTGAGGACAATGTAATGCAAAATTAACAGGTTAATATGTTTGGCAAACAAAGAAACAAGAATTGGGAGAACCCCACTATCCAAAAACGTATAATACAGTCCACTCAAATTTCATTTACTGGTAATTTCTCGAAGAAGTTTTCCACCAGTTCTTACTGGAAAATTTTTTCATGTTGTTTATGACCCTTTCTTCGTTAACCCATTTATGCCTAAAGTAAAAGTTTTTTACACAGTTATGAAGTCGCTTTCAGGTAGGTTCATTAGACAATAAGGCGGTTCATAAAAACTTTTTTTTAGAAAGTTGCAGCTCCCTTGATTCTATTCTAGTCCTTTTGGTCCAAGAACACTAAATTTAATTTTTTTTGAAAATCGGATTAAATTTAGACCCTGCACATTGTAACGGACTTTTTTGCATATAAAATGTATAGGAAAAAACACAGTTTTTACTGTAAGAAACGCGTAAACCCTTTAATATAGAAGTTTCAAATTATTTATACACAGTTTTGCTCATTCTGGTCTTCATTTTAACATTCAGTACCAATTTTGTCGACACTACACTATTTCAAAATCTTTCCAGGAACCTTTACGTGATTTTTCATTGATGCCTTGAACGTTGCGTTGTGTTTCTTCTCGCCAATTCCTTTTTGCGACATTCTTGCCACTTCTTTAATTGTGAAATCCACCATCTGCATGTGGCACCTTAACATCCGGAACAAAAAGCGGTGCTGCCACTTTGGTTAAAACTTCTGTATTTGTAAGCCGCTTCTGTATTTGTAAGCCGCTTCTGTATTTGTAAGCCGCTTCTGTACCGGCTTGGAATCATGGACAAAATCGGTTTCATGCCACTAATCATCTGATGCCACTTCTTAGCTTGAGATCAATTGCTGGAACCCTAAACAGGCAAACAGCAATGTCAGCCGGAGCAAGATGTTGTGCCACTGTGTGCACCATTATGTTGACTGAATCGATACGATCAGATTTGAGGATGGAGGCCAATTGTTCTAGAAGTAGGTTTTCTGCATGCACGAAGAACGTGTTTCTCCGGATGCAGTGCGGTACAACTTCGTTTGCTTGCCTCTCTTCAATTTTGTCGTTAGTCTTCATCAGGAAGAAAAGATTTTCAAGATGATCTATGGTGAGTTCGTGTTGTTTGATCAAGAACCACATCATTGCACTCGTTATCACTTTAACGATGTACACAGGTCTACATTCACGGTCAACATGTATTCAGGTGACAGATGCCACATGTTGTAGTTAGCCATCTACTATGCAAGGACCAATCATGAGTATAGCTCCAGATCTGATCAAAATTTCTGATATTTGTGCAGAAATGAGTTTCCATAGATATTTTTGGTCAAATAAGATGTCCTTCGAAATACCATCGGGGATTTATTCACGAGGCTGAGAATAGAACTGAAGAAACGTTTGTATCCAATAATTGGCATTTCTAGAACATTTTGGAAGATCGACCCCAGAGGCCCAGAATAATGTATTAGCCTGAATGAAGGACTGTCAAGATAAGTAAGGATCAGTATTCTCGATGGTCCTAGGTGCTGGGCTAATACATTCTCCGGGCTTCTGGAGAAGATCTTGACAAACGTTCTGAAATTACCAATTGGGGGATGCAATCGTTTCTTCCGTCCTCAGCCTCGTCAAAAGATCTCTGATGATATTTGGAAGGACCTCTCGACCGACCAAAAATAGCTATGGAGATTGGTTTCTGCTCTAATATACAAAAGTTAAATAAGATCTGAGCTTCTCACAATTGGTCCTTGCAGATTTCTAACTACAACATGTGTATCTGTCGCCTATTTATGTGTGTATCGTGAATGCAGCAAATGTTTTAATCATATTACCTGTGTACATCGTTAAAGTGAGTGCAATGATGTGGTTCTTGGTCAAACAACACGAACTCACCACAGATGATCCCTCCAATCCTTTCTTCCGAATGAAGAGAAATATCAAAATAAAAGGTAAGCAAAGGAAGTAGTGCCGTACTGCATCCGAGAAACACGTTCTTCACGCATTTAGAAAACGTACTTCTACCACAATTGGCCTCCATCCTGAAATCTGATCGTATCGATTTCAGTCAACATAATAACAGTATGTACAACGGAGTATCATCTGGTTTTGACACTGCTGTTCGACTTTTTAGGGTTCCAGCACTTCATATCAAAGCTAAAAAGTGGCATGAAACAAATTTTGTCCATGATTCCAGCTGGTACAGAAGCTTACAAATACAGAAGAACTTTTAGCTATAGTGGCAGCACAGCTTTTTGTTCCGAATGTTAAGTGCCACATACAGATTGCGGAGTGCACAGCTAAAGAAGTGGCAAGGTTGTCGCAAAAAGTAATTGCCGAGAACAGACAACGCAACGATCAAAGCATCGATGAAGAATCGCGCAAAATTCCAAAACAGGAGTTCAGGAAATATTTCGAAATAGTGTAGTGTCAACAAAATTGGTAAATGTTATAATGAATACCAGAATGAGCAAAACTATGTAGAAATAATTCGAAACATCTGTATTTAAAGGGTTTATACGATTCTTATAGTAAAAACTGTGTTTTTTCCTATACGTTTTATATGCAAAAAGTCCGTTACAATGTGCAGGGTCTAAATTTAATCCGATTTACAAAAAAATTTAGATTTAGAGTTTTTGGACCAAAAGGACTAGAATAGAATCAAGGGAGATGTAACTTTCAAACATTTTATTTTTATGAACCGCATTATTAGACAATAATAAACACAAAAAATTTTTTTTTAGAATTTTTAATTGATTATGAAGCATTACAGATGGCGTCCTACATATAGGACGCCAGGCATTCCGCAGTTGTCTCGACCAATTTTTAAGCTGTATGAAACTTTTTGAAACATTTCACATGGAGTCCTTTGTCGCACTTTTCACATCTTGTTGTCGTTTTTGTATGACACTGTGCACATCTTGTCTGCTTCTCTTGAGGCATAACCATGTGATTGCACCCATCATAACGTGCTTCAGTTGGAGTCTTTGATGGACGTCCCTTCTGGCCTTGGCAAGGTGGTGTGCCATATCTTTCCAAGTAGAACCTAGCAATTCGTCTTCGAAATGCAAGTAAATCTATATGGTCTTTTCGTTCACATTCTTTATGCAGCAACAATGCATTATTTACCGCCTGATCCAGCATATAGGTTACCAGTGAAGAATACCATTTCTTTCCTCGGATAGACACCCTGTACTTGTTGACGTTCTGGTCCATCCTGTCCACACCTCCCATGTTTTTATTGTTAACCTTGATCAAATGGGGTTGCTGTACTTGTATTTTCTTTTACTTTTCGACGGAATATCGTGTAGCCTGATGTATTGGATATATACCCGCGGCATTGGAACATAATGTAACAACGCTGTTATCGTTCCAGCGGCACAGAATAGTTTCGCTCAGCTCATTCACTCTGAAGTCGTACTCTCCTCTGCTATTCTTTTTCAAGTCTGATGCTTTCACAAGCGAACAATTTCTGGTACGGTTTTCTATATAGTACCAGTTCCTTTTATCTCTATCTCAGTTAGAGCTGATACTAATTTTACACTCGTAAAGAAGTTGTCAAAGCAAAGGTGGTAACACAATGGTTTACGATCTCGTAGTACTTTAGCAAACTTGATCACTAAATCTCCACCTAGTCCAAGGCTTGTTTTCTTGTCAGCTGACATGTCGCCTTTGCCTTGGTAGGCTTGAAACCATACTACATAACCAAGCTTTGTTGTACCACACCAGATTTTGAATCCGAATCTTATGGGCTTCAATCTCATACATTGTTTGCAGCCGTGCTTACCAAAATATTCACACATGAATTCATCAAAACTGTAGTATTCTTGTGTGGGAGCATAATTTAGATATTCACAGTTTAGTTTATCCATGAGTGGTCGCAACTTTGCACATTTATCATTTTCAGCCAGGTTGTTGTTATCAGCGAAATGTAGGTTGTTGAATATTGCTTCAAATCTGTCTCTCCTCATGGCATTCGCAACAAGTTCCAAATGGGTATCAGTAGCTTGCTCCCAATACATTCTCCTTCTTGGAACTTGAACATAGCCACTGATCATCATTATACCAAAGAAGCACCTCATTTCATTTTTCGTGACTTCTAAGTTCACGTCATGCTGTAGTGAAAAACGATTCGTTTCTTTGACTGCAATATTGATAAGCTCATCATCAAAAAACAGCTCGAACAATTCAATGGGGGTTTAGCTTTTTGTTTTTTAGCTCCTCAGTCATGGGATCATCTTCATTCCACTCAACAAATTCCGTTTTCACATCTCGTTTTTTCTCTTCCGTTTAGGTTTTCCAGGTTTAGCTTTTCCAGATTTAGCCTTTTAATTTACTGGCCTTGAAACAGTTTCTTCATCATCACTACTTAGAGGGGTTTCCTCTGCAGTGCTGTCTTCGTCATCGCTACTAGAATGTAAATCGACAGGGGCACGTAACATGCTACCAGGAAGATTACTTATTGTACCGCCCGTATCCTCATCAGCTGAATCTTCGTCAGTCAGTGCACCGTTTGCATTGTCAGGTGGCTCTGTGTAAATGTTTATACGGCTCGGCCCAGCACCATCAAAATCATCGTAGTCTTCTAATCTATTCAAAATATCATTCAGACGCAAAGGTGCTGCTCCCTTTCTGTAGTATGAGTTCACCGGAATAGATTGGAGGCTCCACTAGAACAAAAAATGAATAATTCGTTAGTATAAAAAGTTATAAAAGCGTTTTGTTAGATACTTCAAATGATTGCCAAACGTAAAAATACAGCCAAATTCAAAGTATTTATGCGTATGAATTAAGTCTAAACGTACTTATATACCTAAATCTTACATAATATTAATAATATTTCCTTATTTACAGCATAAATAATGCATCAACTTCACTGCCATGATAAACAAAATTCAAGTCATTATAATATTTATTGCTACCATATTTTCCTAGCGACCTACATATAGGACGGCACAATTTGAACGTAAATAATGAGCGGATGAAAGGGAATTCAATTTTGGTCATATAGCAGTAATTTCCTACAAGGTTTTAACTATCTAACGTGATACTACTACAATTTTAGAGGCATAATAAAATATATTGCACTTACCTAGAACTAGAAGCCATTGCGGAAATTGTAAATCTACAAAAAAGGCCAGTTATAACACCTTCGTAAGCCTACTTCCGATGCCGAACAAGCGTGGAACTTGTTTGGTTGTGATTAGTGAACGATTCTATGGTGGACATGAGGTGCCATCTGCGAACAGTTTGCAGAATTAAAAATGGCGCGCATTTTAAAAACGTTCTACATGTAGGACGCCTTGTGTATGCCTCTAAATCAACCCTTAATTTTTCAACTGGTTCAATAAATGTGGTTTGCTGCCATCTCACTGTGTTCTTGTTTGTTTGTCAGGTGACCAAGTCACAAAAGTGTTTAAGTACTGAAAATTTAAATTGTTGTTGCTGATCATAACCCTGAGTGTATTTTCAAGCCCAGTCAGTGAGTTACTATACTTTTGATACCCTTCATGCTCGGAAAAATTAACTTGTTTTTCCCAAACACATTTTAGGCTCAAAAGACTGCCATAAATGGCAAAGCTGTAACAATGACCTAAGTGAATGAGCATGCTTCTATTACCTGTCAACATAGGAACTGATTCTGAGAAGGTGTTTCACTTTCAACAACTTCGGTCGATGTGCAACTTCCACTAGCATGGGAAAAAAACAAGTAATACTGGATCTTACTTATAAGCTCCAGATTGTGGTTGTCAATGTGTACGCCCTAGATGGCTTTGTTGTAAAAAATACAACATTTGTTGCACACACTTGCACACACTACTCAGGACATACCTTTATATAGTTTCATTGCCTTACAGTTAATGTGGGAAAGCCTTCACCTGCCCAGCACCCTTGACCTTCGCAAAAAAAAAAATAGTTACAAGATATTTCTCTACCTTTGACCAATAAAAAACAAACTTTGCACTGGTAGTCCCTATGCTCAAGCAAGAAACATGGAATAAATTGTCTCTCCACTCCAAATTAATCATATTTCACTTCCTCAGACTCCCAACGTTCGACCAATTAAATGAATAATAATTCGAATTACTTGTTGCATTACGTTTTTTCCCTACGATTTATCAGGTGCGTGTTGCAACTTGTGTGAGGAGCGTTTCCCATGCTGTGAGAAGTTCACCTTGCTGCAAAAGGTGTGTATCCCTGAATGCTTGAAATGCAGTGTCCCTTGAAGTGCGAGGTGCATGTACCTTGCTGCAGGAAGAGCATGTCTGTTTCTGTGTTAGGCGAGTGTTCTGTACTACTGGACGTGACGCACGAAGGTGCACAAACTGTCTTACTGCAGTATAAAGGAACTCACCACGTCAATCTAGACATTCAAAACCGATTCTCATGCATATGTCCGTGCTAAAAGTTTCAAATACTTTACCAATCAAAACCTGCATTGCTACAAGTTCTTATGGTAATTGTACTTACATAATGTCTCTTACAATACCCCAAGCACTAAAGTCCATTTGTGTCAAGTTGCTTGAACGTGCAGGCTACTCCATAGAACCTATTTGCCAAACCCTACTCTCAGAAAAGTGCATATCATGACATTCGGCACCTGTACAGCATATTGTGATGTTGAACTATGCTTTTGGAAAATAACGTCTGCGAGACATACAATTAGGACTTGTTTCTTTAGCATTTTCTGAAATAACCTTATGCAAGCTCTTATGACATTTGTGATGCCATCAAGAAAAAAGGGACCTATGATTCCACCAAAATATTCTTACCCACACATCGATGGCAGATTACATCGTGCATGTCTCTAGTTACATGAGGTGTCTCATCTGTGCAGTAAATCTAGTTGGACTGATTCACTCTCCCACTGTCATTACTGTTATGCTATCGTCAATAATTCCCGCAGTTTCTAACTTCCTCTAAAAATCTTACCACCATTCCCTGAAGATGCAGGTGGTTCGAATACACGGCCTTCTGCATTAACGAAACGCCAAAAGAAGAAAAAGTTTGATAGCAAAATTTACTAATATCAATGAGCTGTTCAGTGTTCAGGGTTCGTATGTGACATGTTGTATTGTAGGTAAATGTATACGTGAATTTATTCAACTATTTTATGCTGCTACAGTGAAGGTGTTTGGAGCACAATATCTCATGATGCAGTACTTTGCATTCCAGCTGCTAATTACAGAGATTCATAAATAGGCAAAAATTACGGAATAAGGATAACAGCTAAATATAGACTTCAGTCTTAGGTTCGTGAGAATAAGTTTAATATTTTGAAATATTTAATCCCAATTGTTCAAGAAGTATTGTGAATTTATTTTTGACCGTCTCACTACTTGAACTACAAGTTGTCCATTGAGGGAAGAGCTGAAAATGGTGATGGAGTACCTTAAGCTATGGAAAGCTTGTATAAGGATTTCTTTAAAAAAATCACCAAATAGTCGCAAAAATTAACGCAGTTGTTATTATAATATGAACTAGAAATGAGCCTTTCATATATTTCTGGTTAGACAAGTTTTTAAATAGTGGTAGTGACTTTAAAGTGCCTTTAAATCGTGTCCAACATAAACATAAAGGTTTAATGTTTTTCTTCACAGAAGAGACGATGGAGTTTCTCCCATTTCAGATTTAGATGCCAATCGTAATAACAATTCAGTATTTAGCGATCGATGTACAAAACTGTTCTCCTTGATAGTTGATTGGCGCAACAGTTTCTTCAGGTAATTTGTCGAAATGAGTCCAAGATCAAGTGTTGATGTGATCTGCTGGAATGTGGTCTGTCTGTTTTCATCATCACGTTCTACTTTTACCCACTGAAGAAGACCTTGTAATACATAATCCATGGAAACTTCAAAAAAATCTATTTGCTGAATGACTCTCTTCAGTTGGAATCCCCTCAGTTTCAGATATTGTCCAGTACGAATTGTTTTGGGAAAGTGAGCTGCCATATGTTGCAATAAATGATGATTGACTGGTATGGTTTCCATCGGAAAAATTTGTGACAAACCTAGAAAATACAAATGCTTCATTTTGTATAGCAGTTGCTAATAAGACGAACTTGTACACTTTGTTCCGTACACTTTAGGAGAGGGACTCAAAATAAATACCATTACGTGGATGACTTGGCGCATTAATGAATCATCAAGAACAAGGAATAAAGAGTTCCAAATCAAGTTACT